>JABUQX010040169.1:0-37500 GCA_015478945.1 Trachelipus rathkii
GGTAAGATAAGCAAGTGGGTCGGCTGTAGAAGGAGGAGAGGACTGTGTGAAGAAGTCACCGGGAAGACGAATAGGAGAACCATACACTAAATCAGCAGCCTGAGCCGAACAGTGCAGATCCTCTTTAACAGCCGAGAACGTATGCCGAAGCTTACCAAAAGCGGAGAGCGTTCAGTCCAATTTCGGATTGGGCTGAGCAGAAGGAGAAGGCCTTAGGCTGACGGATGGAAACGTTCGCAAATGCCGTTCGATTTTGGATTAAAAGAAGTCGTGGGTGAATCTTCTCTGAACCAAGAACATTCATCAAATCTCTCCATAAGGAAGGAATTCAAAGGACTACCTTGTCCGTTGATGGACAGAAAGCGGGGCACACCCAAATGGCGCGGAAATCCAAGTGAAGCCAGAAAGCTTGCATATGGGATTCCGCGTTGGCGACAGAGGGAGTGGATAGCCTCGGTCCACATCGGACCAGATCTTATGCACGTAGGAAGTACTTCTTACCGCGGAGGGAGGCAAGAGTTCCACAGATGTCGATGTGGACACGCTTTAAACGGGCACCAGGGGGTAGGAAAAGTGCCTAGTGGGGACTTCGTGTGACGGTGGACCTAGAACGCTGGCAGGGAACAAGTGCGACACCAAGTTGCAACGTCGGCATGTCAGTCAGTTCACACAAATCGGCAGCAACCAAGTTTGCGTTGAAACCTCACTGCCAGGTGGAAGATGTGACGTGAAGATTGAGGGCAAGACAGCCTTACGAGAAACGATGCAGTACGAAAGACGAGGAGAACTCCTGAGAGACATTTGCACAGAAGTCTCTCTTCTCTATCCAGGGAGTTGGAGCCACTCCCGCTTGAGAGAGGATTCTTGTGGAAGTGCAGGATCTCAGTGTCCTGGCAGTTGCATAGCCTTTGTAGTCGATGTTGGGTAAGGCTTAAATCGCGTCGATTTCAATGCGGGAGAGAGCGTCGCGAAGTGAAGTTGCTTCTGACACCTGAAAATATGTCCGACATCAGGGTAACTAGAGACTATACCTCAAGGGTGACGAGCTTCTCGATTTCGAGAGTGCTTTTCGTTTCTGGAGACCATAGCTCGGGAAGGTAAAGTGTGTTTGCTGATCATTGAGTATTGTCATACTCAACACCCTCCAGAAAAGTAGCGGAAAGACGGACTGGCGAGTACATCGCGGCATATCAACCCCCTCCCCAGGGTAAAATCCCCTTTTCCCGTGGGGAAATAAGAAACAAGCACTGTAGCGAGTCTCAGGACGTTGCAACTGCGATAGAAAAAGGCGAGAGGAGACAACACTCCGTTCAGGTGCTGGAGAACACCTCCGACCGCAAAATCGGAGGCATCTACCTGAACTCTGGTTTCGGAGCTGTCCGGGCGGTGGACTAAGAAGTGTGCAGAAGCAGTAGTGCCTTCTTTGAAGCTTCAAAAGCACGGTCGTACGCTTTCTTCAGACCAGTCCACTTTTGTAAACTGCCTTCTCGGTGTTGGGCGGATTAGGAGCGGTGAAGAGGTGAGCGAATACAGCGCCGATTTGAGGAACGCATGTAGAAGTATAAGCATGAGCTGAGGACTGACGAAAGCTGCTTTGAGTGGACAGCCTAGGGAAGGTGCGATAGGGGGCACGACGCGCTCGTGCAAAGGACAAATGCTCGCTGAAAACAGTGTGTCCTTAGAAAAGTAAGAGAAGACACAAAAACACTTTTTGCCGGTTAGACGCATGCCACATTCGTCCAACCTTGGCAAAAGACGGCACGTGAGATCGTTGCTCATGCTCGCAGGAGATAGAGGAAGCCTATAAGGAGGCATCGAGATAAAGCAAAGGCGAAAGGGAGAGCTCTAAGAATGTCATCGATGAAGCCTCTGGAACGTCTGAGCTGCGCCCCGCAAACCAAACTGCATTCTGGTATACTCAAAGAGAGACCAAAAGGCGTGACTAGATGCCGTTTCAGTAGGCTTACTGCTACGGGATTGATCGCTGTACCGGCCCTGACAGATCCAAAGTGTGTAAAGATGGTGCTTGACGACCAGGATTCGAGGTCTGAGACTGGATTGTGACGGGATCCTGGTAGGATCTTGGTATACAGTTCTATGCGTTCAGAGCCTAAGAATCTCCACAGGCCTTCTCCAAATCAGCAAGCACTTAGCACCGATGTGGAGGGCAAGGACCATGAACTTTGGGCGAAGCGGCGTGACTTCGTTACCTAAGTTCGAGCATGTCGCTTCAAACTCCGCCTTGGCTGCCTTGAGCTGTCAGGATGCAGACGCCGAGCACGAGGCGAAGGTGGAGACCCGTAGTCTCTACATGGTGGCGCACATAATGTTGAACAGGAGAGGAAGAAACGAGACAGGGGCGTTGCAACAGCCCGAAAATCCTTTGTTGGCAAGGAGGTGAAGAAGGGGAGTACACAGAGGGAGGAGCAACCGCAGAATGCTTTAAGAGCAGAAGAAACTACGGTACGGGCAGCAAGAACAGAGCATCGTACAACCGCTCATACCAATTCCTGTTTCCTTAGATCGACCCATAAGTCGAAATGGACAGGATAAAATCAGCTATCCAAAAATGGGTGGGTCGACGTCTCAGACACACGAATACCCAGGGGAAATTAACGGCGGAGAGAGAGGTTAAAATGCATCAAAACGCTCGCCATAGACGCAGGGAATGGCTTACTACCATTCTGCTAGCGTAAAGAGCCACGGTCAGGAAGAAGACAGCGGATTTTTGCCGGTAGATATTCTCAGACAATAAAGAAAAGACGTCGTGGCGATCAGGAAGAACAGGTGTTGGACTGTCGAAAAGGACGCAGGACATCCTGAACGAAGAAGGCGGAGTAAGAAGTAACAAACGGAAGGGGTGGCCGACGCTCGATTCCACGGCCTTTATGGATTGCGGGCGAAGAGGTTTCCCGACAACAGTGCAGGGTTTGGCCTGCACTTAGTCGCTATCAGGCCTAAATCCTCGGTGGTAGAGAAGAAACATATACCCATTTGGAATATTGCTGAAGCGTGCCTGGCAACGGTGGGGGACACGGTTCAAGGAGTGGGTTGTCGACAAGAGTACACTTCCTTTGGGACGTAGCCATAGCGGGATGTCCATTCAGCGACGCGCCTTGACATCAGCCAGTGCCTTGTTCCAGGGATGTACGAGACGGGCCTAAACTCTATCGAAAACCGCCTGAGAACGCATGGATCAGCGGAGAGTCGTTAGGAAATAGTAGCAGAGGATACGACGGTATGGGATCTAGGTGACGCCGTGCGTAAGAAGGCCGAGCAGCGGAAGGGGAACAGAAACGAAACCACTCATAGGGTGAGGAGTAGAATCTGTCCTCAAACCATGACGAGAGAAGGAGAAAATACAGAAGCAAGAAAGGAATTTGTGTGCATAGAGAGAGATTTAGATGGGAAAAGAAAAAGGATAAGAGAGGAAATCAACGAGCACTAATACAAACCAAAGTACAAACAAAAGAATAATGTCAAGGACTAGACCCATGATGTCTATGTATACATAACAAATGAATAATAACTATTTGGTTCCGCGAAGAAAGAATATAGTAAAAATCACAAATATACATCATATAATAACCTTTGATTTGTTGTTAACTTGCTGTAGAAAACCTATGCTTTCCTAGCTTGAAACAAATTATTCTGTTTTCGGCATGAACTTAATCTGTCTTTTGTGTGAAAATATTAATTAATCATAAAGTAACATAAAATAAAAAATAAAATTTCATAAACAAATAAGTATAAGAAATTAAGAAATGCATACAATTCAAATAATGGTATTAATGTTAATAATAGTAATAATAATAATAATAATAATAATTCAATAATCAATAATAATAATAATCAATACATTATAATAATCAATCAAATATGAATGCATAAGGAAACATTATCATATAATAATAAAAATTAGAGCTCTGTCCTTTAACAGTAGAACAGGAGGATTAGCTGTGAACGCCGAGGTTCTAACAGGCACGAAAACGCTTGAGAGAGCCTTGACGATTCTGGGAATAGGTTCTTGGAGTCTGTGTTTGGGCCTACTACTCACAGTGTAGCTCGTCGCTTCACTCTAGGAACTTACCTCACTGATAGTTCTGATGGTGGTTGCTGTTCAGAAACTTATTCAGAAGGTTATCTATCCAACTCCACGGTTTTCATTACAAACAAGGGCGAGTCCAAGTTGGGTATATATTTTACGTGTCTCTATCAGCATGAAGAGATACAAAAGCAATGCTGAAGTCACTGAACACTCCAGTGTCACGCTTTATAAAGTAGTCTCAAGAAACTTGGCTTATAAGTCCCTTAATTACGCTGGTAATGCGAAAATAATGCAGAGCGGGCAATTAACATGCGTAGCGCGCTATAAGAAAAAAGTAATGACGACCTCAGTAAGAAAAGATGCTATGAAGGCACGCTTCGAAGTCTACAGTCATTATAATCTTCTGAATTGCAATGCGTTGAGAATCAATTTCGAGAGTGCGGCTCACATATTACGTGACATTTGTGGCAAGTTTAATAATTTGCTCGGTACCCTGATATTTTGGACTCTAAACCTGACTTCGGTCACCGACATATGATTAATATAATATATAATTATATTCATTATAGATATATTCTTCTAATCTCTGTAACCTCCGATAATAATACATATATGTACCTTATTCTGTACATATTAATATATATTATCATATATATAATTATATAATAATATCACTATAATTATATACTATATTATCATATATTAGTATATATATACACGTAATATTATACCTATACTACTCTCTTGTATATATATCTATATAAAGTATATTATAACAGATATATATATTAATTATGATATATATAATCTATAATATTAGTATATATTAAAAATATGATAAGTCGTATATAGTTATTATATATTATAGTATATATTATATCATATTATATGATATATTATATATATCTGCTCACTGGTAACTCAGTGAGTTAAACCGAGAAATATTTCCTCTCGCTTACAAGAATCGAGTCTCCCCCTCTCTAATTTGCGTGAGTTTATAAAGCTAATCGACCTCGGATGAAATCAACTCGGATCGGCAATCTGAAGAGAGCACAACGAAATTAGCGGTCAGTAGGAATTTTTTTATATAAAATATTAATTAATTACAGTTGCTGCGCATAGTGAATAGTGTACAAGTGTCATAATCACATATGCACTAAAAACTACCAAGCCAATATATACACAGAACCAACCCATAGTATTTACTGCGGTAGTGAAAGAACCCCCTCCCCCCACATTAAAGAGATTCAGAGTGGTAATAACACGAGTTAATATAGTATATAGTATCTATATATATAAATATATACCTATATTATAGTATATACGTTTGGACCAGGGTGATTACTATATATATATATTATATACTTATCACCGTCCTCCACGAAACCTATACTAGCACTTATATCTACTATCATATATATATATATATATTATTCATTCTTTAGGTGTTCTACACAGCAGTGAAATGAGCTCTAAAAAGCCTTGCCCTGCTCCAGATAAGACGTTATGAAAGAAGGTTGAAGATTAATTTTGGGAGTCAATTTTTAGGTCAGAATGCTCAATCAATTCCTGTGTATATAAGATTTCCAATACATCCACTAGCGAGATTTAACAAAGAAACATAAAGGAGCCCTGATCGATGACCGTTGATGCTCCCGCTAGTAAAGGTTTAACAATGTATGTTGGTTTTGTGTTTTGTGTTTGAGAGAGGTAGCTCACAAACGCGCAGCGGCATGATGCGTTCTTAATTGCAGACAAATTAGTGACCTTCAGGCCAACTTCAACCACAAGTCATATGGAAACAGGCCAGCTCTCGCCCGAGAAGCTTTCTTTATGCCGTAGAGTGTTAGCAATTTTTTATTGACTATTAATGCTTAAAATAGATGCTTACATAATTCCAGCAAAACTTCTTCACAGTTTAAGTTCCTTTTAGTGAGAACTTGAAATTAAAATCAAAAATTCCTTACAATATTAAATATTGGAAACATTTAGAGACTTGAATCAATTATAATATCATTGGAACATTGAATGTCGCCTCTAATGCTTATTAGAAGCGTGAAATTCTCTTTGGGATAAAATTAATAAAATAAGATAGTAAGTAATATGTCAATAAAAATTGAGAATTATTTTGAAATAATTTTAAAACTTTTAGAAAGCAAGTCTTATGGATTTCCTCTTGTATGTTTCCATTAATATATATGTTGAATGTTTTAATTAATTTCAGCTTTATTATTTGGTTCGAGTTTTAAAACTTCGTTACGACGCATGTGTACTTACTTTCCCTCATGATTGGAATCATCTTTACATAATAAACAAGTTTAAATAATTAAATACAGGGTTATGTCCCCCATGAATACACATAAAGTTTGCAGAGACGTCACATATATATATATATATATATATATACTTATATATATATATACTTACCGAATAAGACATATATATACTATATATTATATTTATCAATATATTCTTATTTATTATATAATATCATTATAGATATATATATCACTATATATCATCATAATAATTATATATATATTAATATATTAATATATACTCTTATTATTAGTTTATAAGATATATACTATATATATATATATATATATATATTATACTATATATAATAATTAAATTATTAGATAGTATATTATATATATAACTATATATATAATATATATAAACTATATATATATATATAGGTATATATATAATAATTATCAATTATATACTATATTAATATTATATATATATAGTAATACTATATATACAATCTATATATACTATAATATAGTATAATTACTATAATGAAGTAGAACATTAAAAATAATGACATAGACTTTTGTTTTAAAAATAGTGTAGTTATTGTTATCCGTGTATTATTTTTGTTGATGCAGGAAACTCGTCTGTTGCTGTTCTGTTTATTTAAGAAATAAAAATTAGTATAATGCTTATGTAAGCATGAAACCCCAAGTTGCTGCTATTTCTTTCTGTTGTTGTGTTGTTGTGTGTTGTTGTGTTGTTGTTGTTGGTTTTGTTGTTGTGTTGTTGTTGCTGCTGTTTGTTGTTTTCTGCTGTTGTTGTTATGCTTATTGTTGTTGTTATTGTCGTTGTTGCTGCTGTTCTTTTGGTGATTGGATTAAAATTTAAAACAAAAATAAATCTTCAATTGGTTGCAGAATTGATTTCTTTTTGTGGTTACTAATATATTTTTTTCTATTTTTATGTTTGTTGTTAGTTAATAAAGTTATAAATTTTAAAAATAATCTTTGAAACGTGTCAAACTTTTTTAATATATTTTCCCCTTTGTTGACAGGCACATTTATATCAACTTATGAAATCGGACAGCTCATTATAATATACAAAGAAATGATACACAAAGAGATCCCATCGGGAAATAAGAAAAAGGTAAAAGAGATCACTTAGAGATAACTCAATCACAGTTTCTCTAGCATGTGGCTCTTTCACTCCCACCTCACACACATCACATCATATCTGCTCATATATACATAGTATATAATATATATATTATATATATATATATATATATTACTATATATATATATATATATATATTTATATATTGATATATATCCTTAAGTTTAAAAATATAATATCCTATATTATTATTCTTATGCTCCTATATATATATTGCTGGCATTTTAACTCTGACGCTTTTAAAATTTTTAACCACAATGCATTTTATCACCAATTAAATTTTAAAAAAATATTATATAATAGTATATAAATATTATATATCATATCCATATAATATACTATAGATTATAGTAGTATATATATAATATAATAATATATATTATATATTATATTATATAAATGATTATATATATATATATATTATCATTGTTTTGGATTTATTGCGTAACTTTCTTTCCTATTGAATTCACTTTTATATTTGAGGTTATCATAAGATGACTCACTTATGAGAATGAATGAATGAATAATTAACATAATTAATGAATGTTATTCAATTTGAAATGTAAAGCCAGATATACCCCTAATTATTCATAATTGTTATTTTTAACAATAGGAAAAGTGTGTCATTTTTACTTGAAAAAATGAAAATTGTTTGGGTGAGCTTAACCTTCATTCAAGATCCTAGTTTCGAGTTCTTTTCATGTCTTTGGTATAGAAATATCAAGATATGAGATAAAACATGCTGTCGATATTCGAGCCGATGCAAGGTGGAATATAGATGTAAGGTACTAGATTAAATGGCAACTTGTTGTTTGCGAAAGATAGAAGTCTTTCAAGTTAGGACCCCAGGAGCTGAACATTGTTAGTGAGACTTTGATAGAACTCATGATCCGTCACTGATCTTGAACATGTCTTGGTCAATCATGTTGCATTTCTTATTATATTTAATCATGACTTGTTTTTTATTTGAATCAATATGATAAGATGCATGATACCGAAATATAGAATTCGACTTGTGATAAGAGCCATTAAACCAGAAGAAAAATTCGACTGATCAATTGGTAAGCTGTTGCTGCTTATGCAAGACGCAGAGTGTGTACTGACGTCTACTAGGAGAAAACCCAACTTAAGACTGTTCCTTTTTCTTTGTTTAATTAAAATTTTCATCGTTTACATTATAAAAACAGAGTTACACGTCACACATAGAATTATATTATACTCAATTATATATATTAATCTATATAATATTAATATATATTTATATATGTACTATAATTTTTATATACTATTATTAATTTATCATAAATAATATATATATTACTATACTATTAAATGAATTTCGAATATTATATTTCTTTCTTTCTACTAAGTATTATATATATAGTACTAATTATATTAATCACTATAATATTAATATATTTTTTTAATTTTTCTTTCCTTACTAATTAATTAGTATGAGATGCATATAGTATGAATAACAATAGCATTTATCTTTCACTCTTATATCTTCAACTCTTGATTGTAAGGTAATATTTAATTAAATGTTCACTCATTTTGAAATAATGTAGATGCATTAATAACGACAGCAGCGAATCGCGGGAAAAAAGTTTATGGGTAATTCTAAATTATAACTTATTGGATAAATCTGGCAACCACGCCATTAGTTGTAAAGAAATCTGGAAACAATATTTTAATATACAGTAGAAGCGTAAAATTAATTGGACCTTGTATTTATTAGGTCGTCATCCTGAAGCACAGGTTTAAGGAAACTTAATATTTTTTTCCTTTATTTTCCTTCAGTTATTATAATACTAATTGTTAAAGTAATAAATTTATTTAAATTTTATCCTGAAATAATAAATGTTTTGTTGTTTTCTACTGGATTATGACTTTTTTGAATAGATATTTGGAATTTGAATTCAGGTTATTAAATATTAATCAAAAGATTAAAATAGTTTGACTCCTGTGACGTTCAAATATAATATAGTATTCTATAGATTATACTCAATATATATATATACATATATACTTATATACTCCATTTCTCTTGTTATATTTTCTGATTGACTTAAAAGCTACTAATATAATATAATAATTTAATCAGTATAATATATATTATATTTATAGATAGTTTCAAAATATGTTGTTCTAATCGCATGCTTGTATATATATAATAAACTATAAATATATATATATTATAATAAGATATATATATAATTTCTGATATCTATATATCTATATATAATAATAATTATAATACCAAATAATATATATATAGTAATATATATATATATTTATAATAAACAAATATTAATATATATATTAAATATATAATATATATATATATATAATACTAGATAGTAATTGAAGATTGTAAAGTAAGTTTTACGACATATAAAACTAAATACGAGTACAGTGAGTTGTTTCGTATTTTAACTTAAAAAATAAATTGAAATCGAATAAACTGAAATCTTAAGGTTTACACAATATTTTGAAAATGAAAACTTTTTTATATTTTACTGAATTAAATGAATATAATTTTATCTGAATAAAAATTTTGGATTTGTTTAGATATTTGTTGCAATATATATGTTTATTGTATATACTTTTCAATAGCGAAAAACAAATCATCCATTGTTAATAAATACTATATTAACTCATCAAAAGAAGATTTAAGATTTTGTTTAATTTTCTATAATATAATATTTAACTTTAAATGTCATAAAAAGGTTCTTAATGAATAGGTTGGAAATAAATTAGATAAATTATTAGATTAAAGATTAATAATAAATAATAATAATACCACTACCCGATGGCCGATATCAACAAGCACAACCGATTCGGACCTGCCATAGCAAGAACAAGTCGCATCCACCAAAATCATGACACTAGAACCACCAGCTATACACCTACAAGAGCAAGGTCCACAGAGATACGAAAAACAAACAACGCCCACAACCATAACACAAACCAACACACCCAACAATCAATCATGAGCACTGCTCGACAACACAAATAAATTCAAAACAAGCAGCCCGAAAATTCACCGAACACGCAAGCGGAATACCGTGCAATCACCCCAAACCAAACACTCTAGCTCTTGACACCTATCTACCCGTTGCCACACCAAAAAGCACATACGCAACAGACATACAAACTACCAAGTGTGAAAAAAACTAAAACAATAAAAATGCACGATCAAGCAACCGAGCAAACATATTAATCGGTAAAGAAACTCTACCGCAACAAAAAATCACAAGCATGAGACACATCAAGTCAAAAAAAAAATCAAAAACGAAAAATAACTACAACACCAAACAAAAATAAAGGTCAAATAACAAAAATCAAAATGATAAAAAAAAGAAAGAAGAAAAAAACAGAGCAAAAAATGCAAAAAAACACAACAACAATTGAAAAGATAATAAAGAAACAAACAAACAAAACAAGCAAACAGAAGGTTACAATAAAAGAAGGAAAAAAAAGAAGAAGATTGCAAAATCACTAAATCCAACAATTAAAATAAATAAATATTAAATAAAAACAAATATACAAAACAAGATTATACTGAAAAAACCTATATATGACATAATATACATATAATAAATAATAAATATAATAATAAATAATATTAATATAATAATACAATAATTAATATACAGTAAATAATAGAGTTTATTGAATAAAGATTTAAGGATTGAAGCATATTTTTGAATATATTCTTTTAGCATTTAACCTAATTCATAGGCATTTGAAAGTTCTGTTAATCAAATTTATATTATACTGTATAATGACCCCCTTGTTAAAAGCGATAAATATATAGTCACAGACATCTATTTATCATTATAATGTCACATGTTTATGAAAAATAGATATGTATAGGAAAAAAGGATTATCTAGATACTCCTATTATAATTTTCTTCCATGATTAGAATGATATCTTCAAAGATCACTGTTCAGTTTCTCCAGTTTTAAAGAAATTAATAGTACATAATAAGTGAATGAATGTGTGTAATGTTGCAAGGTGAAAGAAGGGTGTAATAAATGTAGCAGGGGTGTTGGCAGAACTCGGTGAAAGGTAATACGCTCGGGATAGTACCACTTCAAAGAGTGCAAAAAGAGCCCCTGCGAACCTATGCAGGAGTACCGAATCAGAGATTCGTCTAGCACATTCCTCTTGTAAAATTACGGATTTGTGTAATAAGACTTTTATATTATTTTGTGTACTATTTTGCAACCAGTATGTATGCTTCATTCTGAAGATTGCATTTTCTTATTATTAAACATTTAACCTTCGCATGAAGTTATTGCAATGTGGTTTAGTTGGATCAAGTCGATTGTTATTACGTGGCTGTTATGTGTTATAAACTGCTATTGCATAGTTGTTGAAATATTGTTTGTTTAATTACAGCTAGTTATAGCCTTTATATATTATTATTATATTTATATTATATAATTATTCATTATTATCTATTAATATTATGATTATATAATTATTATTATATTATATTATTATTATATATTATTATTATTATTATTATATTATT
This sequence comes from Trachelipus rathkii, assembly GCA_015478945.1. NCBI lineage: Eukaryota > Metazoa > Arthropoda > Malacostraca > Isopoda > Trachelipodidae > Trachelipus > Trachelipus rathkii. Next base: position 12,031 of record JABUQX010040169.1, read on the forward strand.
GATTATTTTATTGTTAAAATAGTTTTACAAATTTAAAGTATTAATGTTTCGTTCAGGTGGAAACAGATTATTCAAAAAAAAATAAAAAATATATTGGTCTACTTCAATTATGTCATGGATCCCTATTTTTAAAATTTTATTTGTTGCATACTGCTATTGAAATCAGTACATCTTTTATTCTCATGAAATAATTACTGCTTAATCGAAAGGGTTCTTTGGATTGCTTAGAACACATAGCCTATGTGATCATCTCTGACATGGATTGGAAATCTACCTATTTTTTTATTTACTTTACGCCATTTTCCAATAATTTATTTATTCATAACAATCAATAATTAATAATAATAATAATAATATAATAGATAAATATAATAATAATAATAATATAATATAATAAAAAATTAATCCTACTATTTCTGAAACTTTGCTAAAAATGCTTATTTTAATAGAGCTTTCTAACCATTTTCTTCCTCTTGTTTTTTCAGAAGATATGAAGAATCACCAAAGAAAACCAAACCTAACTGATAACCCATTATGCTTTGACTACCAACTAATAATCAAGATATGCATAATATATAACAGAATATAATATATTATATATATATATATATATATATATAGTATATATATATATATATATATATAGTATATATATATAATGATAATAAGACGAAGGAGAGCAAGGAGATGCATAAAACACACATTGTTTATATAATAATTTAAATATAATAAAAAATAGAACTGCACACAAGTTGAGCATTAGCACCCTTAGCACAATTGTGTGATACAAGCCTTATTCAAAGAAGGAATACAAGAGAAACCGATTTGTAGATGATCTTAGAGAAAGAGTACACGGAACGTGAGAGCAATCGTAATATCAAAGCTCTCAAAATAACCAAAATGAACATATCATAGATAGAGTTAAATTAATTAAACCCGATACCGGAGAGTGGCACAGCAACCCTCTGAAGGTCAAAACTAACATGAACCACAAGAAACAGAAAGAAGAACCCAAAGCATCAACATACACACAATACACAGTAGCGAGGAAAACGCTTCACCTCCACCCGACACAGCACCCAACCACCGCCCCGCTGCTAACCCCCTGACCCCCTCCCTCCTGTAGTACCGACGCAACCCCAAAGTTCTTACGCGGCGTTGCTAGCACTCTACGACCAGATCCCTCTCAACCACCCATGGACCCGAGAAATCACCCCCAATTCGAAGAGCTTTAAAGCCTAGAAACCACAAGCAAATCTCACGTGTTCTCTCTTAATAAACGATTTCATTCAAAACACCAAAATATTGAAACAAATTAATACACAAAATAATGATACAATCACAAAGTCAGCACCACTGCCATGCCTCTTAACCCAAACATCCTAAACAACACATAAAGCAACGCAACCCCACCAAAGTAGGCACCAATAATAACAAACACTAGGATATAATATAATAATACTTCAGAGTAAAATATTAGAAAAAAATATAGAAAATATAAAAATATAGAAAAAAATATAGAAAAAAATAAATAAATGAGAGTAAATCCTTTTTCTATATTTCAATGTTGATGATAAAATATAGATAAAAGAATAATATTAATAATATAAAAATATATATAATTAATTAATAATAAGTAAACTGAAAAAACACTATATTAGGCCAGTATTAGACAATATAATACTCAATAAAAGTAATAAGAAATAACAAAATAATGAGTAAGAGAGAAATCCTCTCGTTCCGTAATAATTTTAATCGCGCTCTTATCCTTCACAATAAACACAAAAAAACAAAAACCAAATCGTACTCTCATAAATATTATCGCAAAATATCTAATCTAATTTGCTCCTCCTTCAACTTTAAAAATATGCCAGAAAATATTTTAAATATTTTAATACAAAAAATGTTAATTATGAAATTTTGTTTATTTGCACAATCATCAACAATTTAATATTATTTTTTTATTAAATGTTATTTAATAAGTTTTCGATGAAGACAAATATTAATTGTATTAGACAGACAATATTTGTAATTTATCTCAAAAAAAGAACAGAACCAGAAATTAAAGGTCATTATTCATGTTATATAATAATATATATGAATAAATTATTAAATATAATAATATATAAATATAAATATATAATATAGATGTACTAAATACATAAATAAATCAAAACAGCCATAAAAATATAATAAAATAATACTAATAACCTACAAAGTAGTTACTGACAGGGCGTGCATGTTTAATTTGAAAGTATTACGAACGCTTATGAGTTTCCGCATCTAACAGCATGTGTAGGTGTAGAGGACATGAGAGGGGGAGTTTGAAATGACTAAATTGATGAGTAGTGGAGACGAGATGAGGGTTTCACCTATTGAGCCTTCAAAGTCAACATTCGTAGTCTAGACGCAAACTATGGAATCTGATAGAGAGTATCACTCTCAAAACCCTCATTGCCTAACCTCCTAATTTTAATGTCATGAGGACCCAGCATACTACAAGGATGTGGCTAAAATAACACTAACTAGACACCCAATCCTCACAATATAACTACATAAGATAACCCATAATACTACTAACGAAAAAAACTTTTTACCGCAGACAAAAATTGTCAATCAAGATGATCGGTGGAATATAATAGTCGCCTAAAAAATGATAACTAATAAAACAAAGCAAACACTGACCAGCTGGATAACACGTATCGGAAACTTAATAAGCGTACAAGCACGTAACTCAACAGGCTAAAGCCGACGTTAACAGAAATACGAAGAGGAATAAAAAAAACAAAGGTAATAAGCTTACATTATAAAACCAATAATACAATACTATTACAAATTCAGTTGATGATAGCCAACGTTACTTCATCCAAATGAAGACAGAATTTTACCTGCCCTTACAATACGGCAGATAGGCTCGGGGGAGTTTACCTCTCGCAATTCCATCCTCCAGATTGAGCCGTCTAAGGTAGCACCAAAGGGTAAAAGATACTGCTTTCTCATAAATTACTTTGTGAATATTGGGAACTCTAGGACCTGTTCGTAATGTGCGAGACCTACTTTATTTCCGGAGCTACCATCGCTATCTGTGGGACGTGACAATATCTTACAATACTGTTTTTCCTAGGATGCATTTAATCTAACTCTCTTTTAAGGTTCTTCTGAGCTCGCTTAAGAGATTTTTTTTTTTTGGTTTAGAGAGGTTATAAAATTTCTAGATTATTCCGCCCCCTCTACCTGAAAAAGGGCTCTGCCCGTGAGTGGTGGTTATATATATAATATATATATATATAATAATAAAGGATAATAAATAATTAGAATGTAAAATAAGACATACTGAGCAACGCACCACTATACTAACAAGACGGTATTATCACTAAATACTCACCCTAGTTATAATATAACCCTCTATGAACTACCAAGACCTAAAACTAGCTCTGAGAGACCCCCTCGAATAGAGCATATAAGTAATACTACACCCTAAGTGCCCCGAAGCCGAGAATCCGACTATATACTATACACATTCCTATATATATGATCATAAAGATCCGTTAAAAAATATAAATAACAAAAATAGAAAGTCAGTAGGGATACTAAAACCAATAATATAAACACGGTACGAATAACAGCCAATCAAAATGACTATATAAGATAAGAACAAAATAGGATGTGAAACATAGGATACCTAAGCTCCATAAAAGACCTACAGAGTGGCCCCATAAATAATAGATACCACTTCCTCGTGGCGTGGGAAGGCTGTAAAGAACTTCACCTTACTCTTGCATTGCAAGAGGACGCTGGGAGTTCAATCCTATCGCGTAGCATTTTATTCTTCTCATGGAAAAAGCAACAATTAAACTCGAGGAAGACTGCCGAACACTTGGTGGCGAGAGAACAAGGGACTATGAGGAAAGGCCGGCACTTTAAATTAAAGTTACGTTTTCTGTAGTCAGCACCCGTATATACCCTACTAGAGAAGGAATAAGGTAAAAGCAACGTTAAAAGTAAAGTATAATAGAGAAACTGACATACTCTAATATATTAATGGAACCTCTTCGCGCTAGCTAACACATCTCTGCCCTTCTCTTCCTACATTATGACTTCTAGACTTAATCTAATTAACGCGATATATATAATATAATAATATAAAAAAAACACCTATCACTCTAACTAATAAACCATCTAATGACCACGCAATACACACGCTAGCCAACCTCTCACCGCAGAAATATCTCACATAACAAACCAAAGCACCTTAATACATAATTAACACTGATAAACCTCACACTGGATATCCAAAACTAAACGTAGCAATTAATAAACGGTACGGACACTATAATACAAAAAATGAAAAAAATAAGATCACTCAAATCAGATATACTCCAAAATGATCGGTAACGATACTACCAAAAGAAAAAAAAAATCAAGAAAATGAAATAAAAAAATGACAAAAGAAGAAAATATAAATATAAAGATAAGAAGAGTTTTTATTTTATTAAAATATAAAAAATATTTTTTAACATTTTTATTGAAAATAATTTAATTATTAAATATATTATACTATAGTATAAGAATAAAAAGTAAATAATATAATATATTAATACATAGATAAATAATAATAATAATACTATGATAATAATAATAATATATAAAAATATATATATATATAAAGAAACTAAAATAATATAGATATATATATATATTACGTAATAAGACACTGTGACTTCATAGAAGTCAAAATTTGTGAAAAAGCTGCTTAATTTTGGCAAATAGTATAATATGATTGATTACCTTACAGATAGAAGTTTTTCCTAGATCATTAGAAAAAGTTTTTGGTCCTATATCATATAAATATAAATAAACTGAGTTCGAGCTACATTAAGAAACCTAAAATTCAAAAAAGTGTAAAAAAACCACATAATATTCAGTAAAAAAAAAAAATGATCATCGTGCGTCAAAAACAACTGTGAGTTTTACTGGGAAAGGACAGGAACCTATTTAGCTATTATTATGAATAAAAAACTTTACTAGAATTCTTTGGAAGATAACTACCACGCCCATCATCTGTACTAGAAAAACGGACATGAACCCACGAATTCGCATCATAAAGAGCATGACTTTTTATTGAAGCAGAACAGAATAGAGAAGAAAAAAAAAACATAGAAATATTAATAAAAAAATGATGAGGCAACAACTCGAAAAGTACACTGCTATGTAAGAAATATTTTTAGTCTTTTTTATATGTTATCATTTAAGAGATGATACAATTAAAAAATGAGATTGTATAGTAGATTGTTACTACAAAAAAAGTAAATGTAGCCAAAATCAAATTGAAATAATGAGAGCCACTAAATAAAACCCCAAAATAATAAGGAGTATAAAAATAACAAATATTGTTCACATGCATTTTATTATTTCAAGTTGCGTTATTAAAAAGTAAAAATGACTAAATATTGATTATTATTTTACAATTATCAAAATAAAAACGGTGAATACGAGGTAATGGCAAACTCTTCTTTCCTCACACGGGAAAAATTCTTCATAAATTCAGAATAAAAAACTTGTAACAGAAACTGCAGTATAGTTTTCTCTGGTCCAAACAGGAAACGAGTCCTGGATTAATTTACCCCACTATTTCAAGCTGATCATTTGACAACCCCTAAAAACCGTTTACTATTTCCTTAGCTTTTTTTAAATAATGTTGATTTTTCACACCATGAAATCAGGATCAGTAGTTAAAAATCTGTAGTAAAATTTCAATCTCTTAAAAAAATTTAGAGTTCGAGGAGAAACAAAAAAAATCAACATTCTTTGTCCGAGTAAAATGATCCAATCTGTTTTGTCTAGACTGAGCTGTTGTTTACACAAGGGTTGTGGAGTCGGTTCAAAAAATTTCCGACTCCGACTCCGACTCCGACTCCAACGTCTTGAAAATTACGAACTCCGACTCCGACTCCGACTCCGGCCTCTTAAACCCATTACCGACTCGTCCGGACTCCGACTCGCGAACTCCACTGTGTGAGATGCACGCTTATCCGACTCCGACCATCAGACTTCCGACTCCACCCTCTTCCGGAAAATTATATATATGAAAAGCTTAATATATATTATATCATATATATATATATACTGCATAATATATACTCACTCCATAACTACATATATATACCTTATGAATTCTTTTATATATATATATAGTGCCTCCATCACACACCATTTAATTTAATAATGTTATATATATATTCTATATAGTATTATATATATGTATAATTTATATATATATATTAAAGTTTAAATTACTCGCTATCGTAAGCAAACATATTAGAGATAAATAGTATATATATAGTATAGTATAGTATTAAAAATAAGAAAAATAAAGTATATAAAGTATATAGATAGATAGTGAAAGAGTAAGATAACTCTAAAACATAAATAGATGACCATAAGATTAGTAAATAATCTATGAAAAGGAATAAGGACTAAATAGAAATAACTAAATAGTATAGTATAATAAAGAATAAATATATAGAAGTGTTAATAAAAGTTAGATATGGTAATTTATATAGTGATATATAATAAGACGACAGTTAAGTAGGCAGTATAAAAAGAAAAGCATAAGTATAAAATAAACTGAAAGTATATAAAGCAGACACTCACTCAATAGGAAGTAATAAAGGGAACAATCGAAATAAGTAAAAATAGGATAGAACCCCAAAATCTAGAAAATAGAACATATATATATATATTAATGAAAACGGAATAGTCATAATATAGTAAAGACCATATGACGTGATCTCGAGGTTACAAAAAAGCTAAATTAGATAGAAAATAACACAGAAAATAGATACACACCAAGAGGAGAAAAAAGACGGGGTAATCACAAAACAAAGAAAGGCAAAAACATATAGAGAAATAAAAAATAAAAAAGCTAAAAACTATAAAAAAAAAAAAAAAGAACTCAAATAAAAGGACAAAAAGAGAAGAGAGGCTTCCTGAACAGGTACAGCTGAAAGGGTAAAAGAGAAGAAAACTCCGTAAAAGCAAGGAAATCATACACCCCGACACCCAGCGCCCCTGAGTGAGAGAGAAATGAGTGAGTGAGAGAGAGATCAACAGCCAATTACGAATGCAATTACGCCTGTCTTCACTCCACCATATACCCTCCCCCAGAGAGACGCCGAGTCCCAGCTCGAAAAGAGCCAACAAATCTCCTACCGCCAAACCAGACCTCGGTCAAGCTCACGAGCGGCGAGCACCGCCCCAGAAACCAGCAGCGCGATCGAGAGCGGAGAGGTGCCACACTACCAACAAGCCACGAACCATCACCCCACCACCACCGACTGACATTGACGCCACACACACCCACAGACCCACGCTGAGAGCAATCCCCAGTTGAGCGGCCAAAAGAAACTCTCGAGCAAACTCCAACACATCAACAATAAAGACAGCACACTGAAAACAACCAGATTACCTTAGAGAGGTACCATCAAAACGCAACTGCTGAAACCACGCCGCCACCACCCCCATTCCAATCCTCGCTCCCTACGAACGGGAGATTGAGAAGAAAAGAAGCGAAACAATAAAGATGAACTCATGGAGAAATTCAATGAATAGTACCGTATAGCCCGCCAAATGGTGATAGGTCATGTGAAAAAAACAGGCATATAGGATGATAGTCGTTCGGAGTTGGTTAAGCAGCTGTATAGTGCCAAACAGTGAGTTGTAGCCTGCAAGAGCGAAATTCGACCGGCCTGGCGCACAGACCGAACACAAAGAAAAGGAAAAGTGGATTGAGTCCAAGTTGGCAACGAGCTCAAACCAGGAAACTGCACCCTCGACAGAGCACACGCAAGCTACAATAGGTGAGTTTAGTAGAAGGGAGGCATTACCGCAAGAAAGAATGAGAAAACACACACAAGAGCCGCTGGCCCCACCAACAAAAATCAAATACACAAGTGAATGCGCGCATCCACCCGGGGACACCCAAAAACCACCAGAGCCCATCCCGTGGTCAAGAAGGGGGTATGGTTGATAGAACCCACCTGGGCTAAGGGAAAAGAAACGAAGGAGGAAATCCAATACATTGAGCGAGATTGACAATAAGGGAGGGATTAGAACGTCAGAAAAAACACATAGGTATCTACCGTAGAGAAGCTTCTAGGATAAAAATAGAAGAACAGATGAAATAATACTCTTCTGGAAGCTCCACTAAAAGATATAAAGGACGCGAAACTAAAGAGCTAGGAGCGACATAAACTATAAACACAAAACATAAAAAAAGCTTTTAAGTCGAATCTAATACAAAAACTCACTCAAAAAAATATCTAACTACATATTATAAAATATTTACCAACTCCCACGCACACACTCTACACACACAAAAAAAAAAAGCAAGTGAGAGAGAAGAGAAAGAAAGCTAGTCACAACAAAAGAAAAAGAGTGAATAGATGAATGAAAGATTGATGATGAATAAAATATATATATAATATAATAATATATACTAGAAATAAAGAATATGATAGAAGAGAGATAAAGTATATAGATAATATATATATAAATAAGATATAGATAATAGATAAATATATATTATATATAATAATAATAGTAATAATATATATATAAATAAGAATATAAATATAAAATATATATATACATGTAAAAAAATAATAAATATATAGAAGAGTAAAATTAATATAAAAATAAAAAAATAAATAATATAGGTAATAAATGATATAAGTGCAAAACACATAAAATAAGCTACATAATACTACATAATATAAATATACGATAATAAATACTAATAATATAATAATATAAAGTAATAATATAAACCTAAATATATATAACGCCAAAAGTAAAACCGCATAAAACTAGACCAAAGCAAAGTACTGCACCTATAACCTAACTGCAACTAAATAAAAAACTAAAAATGGTAAAAGGAAAAAATTATACCGCCAAAAAGACGTAAACACTAGAATTATTTTCAGGGGAAAGCGAAAACGTCATTTTGATTAAGCTCTAAATTAAAAACAAACACCATAGAAAAGATAAACATCAGGTAAATACCAAAAAAATAAGCCAAATTTAAAATTACAATATATATAATATAATAATATATATTAATAGATAAAAAATATATAAGAGATATATAATATATAATAATAGATACTAGATTAGCAAATAAATCATCATGTATATATACACTCAATGATATGATATATAAAAAATAATTAATATAATAATATATATACATATACAATAAAAAGGACAGGGTCCAATATATTGGGCTCGTGCTACGGCCACCAATTTTCACACCAAAGATGAGACATAAAATTATTAAAAATGATGTATAAGACGCACAAATTTATGATGAGAAAATAGGAAAGCAATAAACTTAGTAGCAGCTCTTTATCATGAAACCCTCCCTCCAACGCAATTTAACAAACATGCTAACCTGATAAATACACATTACCTTTCTACTTTTTTTCTCTATGTTATGGCTTTAGCAGCTCTCTCCTATTATATCCTAGTTGGACAGCTCTCGCTTTCTTATCTTGTCTCTCTTCTATATTTTTTTTACACTTTCATGTTCCATTTAGTCTGTAAAATTAACAGTAGTAATAAATTCTTTCCATTTTAATCAAGGTTTTTTTCAATATTTATCTACTCTTTCAATATTTTAAATTTTCGGCCTGAAAGAAATTTATTTCTACTACCAAAAAACTGTTAACATTTGTTCAACACATTTTATTTCTTTCGTGTTACATTTTCAGTAGCTATCGTATAAAAAATTTAAATATTTCCCTCCTACTAGTTTATTTCTCTTATATGTTAACTTCACTTAAGTTTTTAAAATGCTACAAAATTTTATAATAATCTGCAGGATTTTGTAAAATAAATTTATATCTTTATTTTCTATTATACAGCATAGTATAACTCACTATCTCTTTTATTTACTCCTTGTTTTTAACACCAGAAACTTGTTAAGTTTGCATCTAGATGCCCGAGTCCTTACCTAATTTCGTAAGCTCTATTTCTCCATCAATCTGTCTCTTTAATATAGATTTACACTCAAAAACTGAAGAATTGCAAACTAAAATATAGGCTCTCATCCATTTATCTAATTGTTAAACTTAAATATCCTTTATACTTAACGTCTCTTTTATATAAACATTTTAAGATTATATTACTACTTGCAGATTTGGCAAGGATATTTAGTCTTTTTATTTAAAAAGCACTCACCGTTGACAAACCCAATTAGTTCTAAGCTTTGCAGATTAATTGAAACAGGAATATACTCAAGAATATTAGAGAATCATCTGAACACAATAAAGAGATCTCCAAGAAGACATTTGCAGGTAAAATTGATCAAGATTGCTTGAATTTATTTTTAAAATTTATTAATTATGCACATATATTGATAAGACTGATTAACAAAATTTCAAAAAATGTTTGTCCCACAAACTGAGATAAGTTAATTTTAGACCATTTTTCCGCTGATTTGAAACATTTTCAGTTATTTCTTGGAAAACATATTTAATTTTTAAAGAAATGTATTAAATAAATTTACAAATCGAGCTAATTTTATATTAAAACTCCTTTTAAAATATAGAGGCATATGATTTTCGACGGTATTTAGCTTTTGGATTGTCCGTGTTTTGTGACAACAGTAATCAGCCAATATAGAAGAGCCCACCATTCCTTGGCACTGGAATTCAAAACTAAAATTGTCCTGGTGAAACCTCTCGCCGTGTTCGTCACTGACTGCCACAAGATTTTCAGGGATGAAGTCCAAGTGAGAGTCGAGGAAGTGGATTTTTAGGCTCATATTTCATCCCAAGCCCTTGTAGGATGTCAGTAGCTCTTTCACAATGTCAGAATAGCTCTTTGCTCTGTGGTTCCCCCTAAAAGTCTCTTCAAACTTTCTTAAATGACAGCTATGCAGTTTTTTCAACATCGTTAAGGTCTTATTCAAACTCTTGGTCGTCTTCAGCTCCTTAAACTGTTGCCCAATAAAAATACCTTCCTTGATTTTAGAGTCACTAATTCTTTGAAATTTAGTTCTTAAATATGTTTAGCCATTGCCAGTTCTATACATACCTTTGGCAAATTTTTTCATTACTCCTAGGTTAAATGCAAGGGAGGCAGATAAATTTTATTAGAATCAACAAGGGGAGGATTGATGACATTTTTCTCTTTGGAGTCAGATCGCTGTGGCCACACTTTCATCTTATAATGATTTATCTTATCCCGACTGTCCCACTCGCATAAAAAGGAAGAAAATATGGGATAATCAAGCTGCATTCCAAGTTAAAGTGACACTACTTTTGATCACCGATATATTCCAACTTTTATGATCCCCTATTAAGTTTTAAACAACAAAAGCCTTCTACTATCAATGTTTCCTTCATGTAAAGGTTAATGTAGCACATAACCATTGTTTAAGTGAAAACTGGCTTTCCAAACTTACTTTATGGAGGGTCAATAAAAAGCACCATCGTGCATGTTATATATGTGGCAAAATCCTCCATAGCAGAATAATACACATTAACAATACTATTTCGCTCTCAGGTTAAGAAAACGTTCAACAATCTCAAAAGCGTAATGCACGACAAAGACAAACTCTAAGTATTTTTTGGAGAAGAATTCCATTCTTTTAGCCTTGAGCCAAGGAGTTCAGCTTCCTTTTCAGACAAGGGTAAATCACGCACAAGATCATTCAGATCTCCCGACTCAACAAATGTGGTTCACTTTAAGAACAAATAGCCTGAAATGTTTGGGATAGGTCTTTTGTTCCTTCTGCCGCTACCTCATCACTTGACTCGTCGTAACTTAGCGCCATTTGTTTGGGAGGGTAAGGTACAGGTAAGTCTTCCTTATGAGGCTCGTGTCTCATAGCAGATTGTAAAATAGGGTATTTTACAGTGTTCTTGGATTTTGATGTTATACCACGAATAAAAAAAGTCAAGCAAAAGTAGCAATCAGAAAAGTGACCTTTGGATTCTCCAAATCGTAGGTATGACAAAAGACATATGACGTAAACCCTTCGCCCATCCATTGAGAAGCATGACACATGTTGCACAACAAACGTGAAGGGCCCACATTTTATTCAGATCACCCACTTTGCAGCCAAAGTAATGTTCATAGCACATAGCGTAAAATGTTATTGTTGTGACTTGAATTTTAATTCCTCGCATATATTGAAAAATAATTTTTGGATTGTTTATACAGTTTTTTTGCATTATAAAAGTGAATATATATATATATATATATATTATATATATATCTACTTTGTTTATATAATATTTTTATATAATATAAAAAAATATATATATATATATATATATATATATATATATATATATATATATATATATATATATATATATATATATATATATATATATAATATATAATATATATATAAATATATATATATATATATATATATATATATATATATATATATATTATATTAATATATATATATATATATATATATATATATATATATATATATATTATTATATAATATATATATATATATATATATATATATATATATATATAAATATATATATATATATATATAATATAATATATATATAATATATTTAATATATATATAATATAATATATATATTATATAATTATATATAATATATATTATATTTAATATATATATATATATTAATTATATAATATAATATATATATATATATATAATATATATATATATTTATATATATGTAATATATATATATTATATATATTATATAATATATATATAATCTATATATATATATATATAATATATATATATATATATATATATATTATATAATGTATATTATATATATATAATATATATATATATATATATATATATATATATATATAATATAATATATATATATATATATATATATATTATATAATATATAAATATATATATATAAATATATATATACCTTTACCTTATCACCCCCTGGCTACCCTGTCTTCAGGGCCACCACACTGCTTCAAAGTACCCCGCCACCTCGGCAGGTCTCCTCGATAGATCTGCGAGGCCGAGATGTTCCAGATTGCTCTGGGTTGAGATTTATTGAGAAGTGAGAGAATGTTTCAGTGGCCAGGTCAATTTAGACAAGTTTTTGAAATTGCTTGGTTTAAGATTGAATCTGTGTTTGTAGTACTGCAAGGTTTGGGTGGTAGACGCATCTTAGTTTGGCCATGGATGTTTGCATGGATCTGAAGAGCGAATTGAATTCTGGGAGCTAATTTCGTGTGATGTGCATTTACCAATGCTGTAATTTGGTTTGTGTCTTGGGTAGTTTTCAGTTAGGAGGGTGTGGATATGTTGGTGTATGATATGCTATTTTGATGAGGTGGGATATTGTTTAGAATTTGTTTATAGAATAGTGCTGGAGAGGAAGAGGGTTGTTTAAGTCTGTGGTAGGTAGGATTAGAGAGTGCTGAGAGACATAGGTGTTGGGGTGTTAGTTCTTTGGCAAAGAATTGAGTGCCTATCATTTCCAAGTGTTTGTCTATCTAAAGGAAGGATTTTGGTTTCTTCGTGTAGATGCTATGTGGGAGTTGTAGATGGGCATCCTGTTATTATTCTAAGTGCATTGTTTTGTGTAATTTGTAATTTTCCTTATTAATTTTGGTTAGGAGTGGGTGCCATGTGGGAGAGGCATAATTTAGAGTCGGACAGATAAATTGCTTATAGATTGTGGTGGCTATTTGTTAGTTGTTTGTGATTTCAGTATTGGCTATTTTCCTTAATATATTTAGTTTTTTGTTTGCTGATAAAGTAATGTAGTTTGTGTGTTTTGCGAAGTTTAGATGAGTGTCGAGTGTGATGCCTAAGATTTTTGGAGTTTTGTTTAGTAGGATTACCATGTTATTTAGGTGGATTTTGGGATGTGAGGTTCCGATTTGTCTGTCTGTGGTGATTAGAGTGTTCGATGATTTGCTTGGTGAGGTCAATATTCTGTTGTCGGTTAACCATGTTTGATTAGGCTGGTGTATTGTTGTGTCAGATTAGTTACAATGTTTAGGTTCTGATGTGTAGTGGCGATGGTGATGTCGTCTGCGTAGGTTGTAATGTTGGTGTGGTTTGCTTGTGGTTGTGGGAGATTGACAATAAATAGGTTGAAAAGTGTGGGGAACAGTATTGCTCATTGAGGTACTCCATTGTCCAGTTTGTGATTTAACGCTGTTGATTTGAGTTTATGCTGTTCTTCATGATAGGAAGTTAGATATCCATTTTTTAAGATTTGTTGGAATGTTGGAGTTTAATATTTTGTGGATTAGGTTGTGTTTTGGGACTGTGTCGAAGGCTTTGTTGATGTCAATTGCGATGAGTATTGTTTTGTGTGGGTGTGGAGTTTAGGCCGTTTATTATGGGTTAAATGATGTTTATGAGTGCTGTTGTGGTTGAGTGATGCGGTTGGAATCCGTGTTGGAACTTTTGTTTGGAGATGTGATGGGCGATTTTGATCAGAATAACTTTCTTGAGAAGTTTGCCTAATGTAGATAGCAGTGATATAGGACGATATGAGGAGGGATTTGAGTTTTTTTTCTGGGTTTTAGCTTTCGTATTATAATTGTTTTTTTCCAGATTTGGGGAATAAAGTTCATATTGATGGAGCTGTTAAATATAGGTGCCAGTTGTGTTAATGCTGTATACACTAGGTATTTTGGGTGTTTGTTTAAGATATATCAGGGTCTGTGGCTTGGGAATTTTTAAGGAATTTACGGTTTGTTTGGTCTGCAATGGTTATTTGTATTGCTTGGTCTTGGTTGCTTTTTGTTTTTTTGAGAGCTTTAATAATTTTCCTGTTTTGTGGGTGAGTGGGTTTGTGGCTTTGTTTAACGAAGTGTGTGGCTAGGGTATTTGCAAGTTGCTTGGAGGTTTGAGGGTTTTGTGCGGTTTGATTTTTGATGGATTCGTGAGTACGTGGTTGGGAATTGTTTGAGTTTTTCAGGATGTTTATCGTTTTCCACATTCTTGTGTTGTTGGTGTTTTGGAGGTTGTTTGTGAGAAAAGTTTGAAAGTTGTTAGAAGAGTGTGTTTTCGTTAGGTTTGTGATTTGAGTTTTTAGTGTATTGAAGTGAATTTGAGATGATTGAGATTGAGCTGTATTTCTGAAAGAATTGCGTTGTTTGATTACGTTTTCTATTTCGAGGGATAAGGTTGGATTGTATTTTTTAAGGAATCCTTTGGGGATATGTAGGTTTGCAGCTTTTTGTATTGAGTTGGTGAGGTTTTGAATGGAATTTTTGAGAGTGGAGTTGTTAGTGATGTTTAGATGGGTAGGTGTTTTTCATATCAGAATTTTAGTCTTTATATTATATATGTATTTCACCCTAAGTTTATTGGAGTTTTGATATTTAAAGATGATAGGAAGGTGGTCGGAGTTTAGGTCGGTTAAAGTGAGCCAAAGTTATTTGATGTGTAAATTGGGTGAGCAGAACGTTAGGTCTGGGGAGGTGTAAGTTTGATTAGTTTGGGGTGGGATTCTGGTATGATGGTTTGGGTTGTTGAGGATGTTTAGGCTTTCAAGGTTTGAAAGGATATGAATGCCTCTGGGGTTGGCAAATTAACTCTATAAATGTATAGAATAACTTTAGGGTCCACTGCAACCTCAATTCAATTCCTAATAAACTAGAAATTAAATTATGACACCTATATTTTCAAAATCTAACTTATGTTAGATCGAACTGTAAGTTCCATAGGAGTAGGTTACAGCTTAGTAATAATAATCTATATTTATTTAAGGAACTTAAATTTAAGGACACCAAACAAATTAGTGAAATGTTATAAAAGAAAATAAGAGAATAGGAGCTTACCGTGATTTTATTTATATCTGGATAAATCCTAAGGTGATGTTTGATGAGTACTATTATTATCATAAAAAAAACGAACGTTCTTCACCGTGCACGGGTTGGAAAAATACAGGCTGAATTCAAGACAACCTTCTTCCATGAACTTTGGAACAAGAAGCCCCGTATAATTCTGCATGGCCATCTACGCTCTTCTGATATGACGTCATCAAACCTCGGGATTATAAGAATTGCGTCATGAGTGGTTTGCCTTCTTTTATCCTTCTCCCCCGCTCCCTCATCTCTCTTTCCTCCACAACAAATCACCAACTCCTTTGGTGTCCCAATTTTTTCATAACCTCCGGGGGGCAAAAGAAAAGAAAAATTGATGATTTTTCTTTTCGCACCTCCATCATTAAAAAGGCCAGGAAGAGGACAAGAAGGACCACTCAAGACAATTAATTAATGTTAGAATTATAGAATTAATATTTATATCACCTTGTAAGTGAATAAATTAAAATTGAAGACCTAAATTGAGTCTTATGAATTTTCAAGAATTTACTAAATTTTGTAAAAGAATTTATATGGGCTCAAGACAAATTGTTTATAGTAACCCATAAGAATTTTTTAACATGTTTATGACTAAAATTATGTCATAAAGTCAGTCAAGAATTATAATTTATTGTTTATGACTAAAATTATGTCATAAAATCAGTCAAGAATTATAATTTATTGTTTATGACTAAAATTTTGTTATAAAATCAGTCAAGAATTATAATTAATGTACTAAACATTTAGAATTATTTAAACCTAAAATTTAAACCTAATTAAGCACTAAGAATTTTTTAAACCTAATATTTTAAAATTATATATAAAAATTTCACAAAAGCAAGGTGTTGCATTTTTTTTTCATTATTTACATCATCCTCACCTTTATTTCATGAAATTTTAAATTACACCCTCTCTAATTTTGTCCTTCAGAAAAATATTAGCCTTTTCAGCTGCTGCTCTTTTTGGGCGAGCTGAATTAATTAATGGGCTATCTGAAGGAACTGCTGGAGGGGTTAAGTCAACATTAGGTATTGTTTCATTAGGGGTTCTCAGTGTGGTCTCTAATGGGTAAAGAAGTGTGATGTCTCTTGTTGTTATGCCTGTGGCTGTTTTCAACCGAGCAACTCTACTAACCCCATCTTCTCCTGTCAGGAGTTCTATAACTCTACCAAGTGCCCAGGAAATACGTGGAGTTGTGTTATGAATTAGGACAACATCACCCACTTTAATAAGATTTTCCCAAGAACCCACATTGTCTTTGTGAAATTGTCGCAAAGACAAAAGATATTCATTTGTCCACCTATCTGTGAAGTGTTTTTTAGCTTTTAAACGATTTTTAAGTCTTTCTATGAATTGATCTCTATCAACCAAAAAATCTATATCATCCTGATCTATATCTTCAGGCATTCCAACATTTGACCTACCCTTAAGAAGATGATTAGGGGTAAGAGATTCTGGTGAACTAAGATCACTATTTACATAGGTTAAAGGGCGGTTATTTACAATATTTTCTATTTCTGTCAGAAGAGTTAACAGTTCAAAAAAATTAAGGTGTCTAAAACCTACAGATTTTTTAAGACAATCTTTAACTGTTTTTATACAACGTTCCCATATTGACCCATGCCATGGACTTTTCACAGGTATATATTTCCATTTAATGTGATTTTGTTCTAAATGAGAAAGGACTGGGGACTTTGATAAAATTTGATTAATTAATTTTTCACCTTTTTGAAAATAAAGGGCATTGTCTGTCCATACAATTTTGGGGGTATTATATCTTGCACAAAATCTTCTAAAGGCTGCTAAAAAGGATTCAGCAGTCAAATCTTCAACTAAATCTAAGCTAATTGCCCTAGAGGCTGAACAAGTAAATAGAATTCTATATACTTTTATAGTACTTTTATTAAAAGTTACTGTAATACTTGAGGTATAATCAATTCCTGTTGAGGAAAAAGGAAAATCTAAAGTTACACGTTCCACAGGAAGTTGTGGTGGATTTGGTGTTTTAAAAGCATGTGAATGGATCCTTTTACAAATTACACATTCTTTTAATATAGACTTGACAGTTGCTCTACCTTTTGGGATCCAATAATTTTTTCTAATTTCTGTTAAAGTATGATTAACACCCATGTGGTATAAATTTATATGAATATTTCTAATTAAAAGGAATGTGAAATGAGAGTCCCTAGGCAATAATATAGGATTCTTAGAGGAATAAGAAAGTTTGGCTTTCTCTATCCGACCTTTACATCTTAATATACCATTATGATCCATGAATAAATTAAATTCAGAAATTAGTGGAAGGTTGGAATCAGGCTTCCATTTGGCATTTGTTTGTAGAAAATTATATTCTTTATTAAAATGTACTTTTTGACTATAAGTAATCCAATAATATATAGGAGTTAAACTACTATAATTCCGTTTCCTACGTTTATAAATAAATTTGAGACAATAACCAGTGATTCTAATTAATTTATTAAAATTTGAATAAGAACTAAGGTCTAATAAAGAATCTGGTTTTGATGGTAATGAAGAAACTTTACCTAAATTACACATGATTGGGGTATCTTTCCAATTGATAGGATCTTGTAACAATTTTGGTCCTTTAAACCAGGCCTTATTATTTTTAAGTAGTTTAAAACTAATACCTCTGGTAATGTAATCTGCAGGATTACAGTTAGTGGCCACATACCTATAATTAATTTCACAAGTTGATTTACTGATTTCTTCTAATCTATTTTTAACAAACACATTTTTAGTGGTGAATAAAGTACCTTGATGTAACCAATTTAAACATACTTGACTGTCTGTCCATAAAAATATTTCAGAAATGTTCACACCACTTAATAATTCTAACAAATATTTAATAAGTTTTACACCTAGGCATATTGCTAATAATTCTAACTGAGGTATTGTTCTTTTTACTTTTAAAGGTACAACCTTTCCTTTTGAAAACAATAGGTTAGGTTCCAAGCCCACTAAGTAAGCTACACACCCATAAGCTTGCATACTTGCATCTGCAAATACATGCAAAGAATGATTTGTATTTCTAGAACCCATATACCTATTAATTTTTATGGTTTGAATTTTATTTAAATCTTTTGCCAGTTTTTGCCAATATTTAAAATTATCATTCGATAATATTTCATCCCATCCCATTTCTGTTTTCCATAAATTTTGAAGAAAAACACAAGAGCGTATAGTGGAAGGAGTGAAAAATCCTATTGGGTCAAAAATTTTGGATGCTTCTGATAAAACTTTTCGTTTTGTATTAGCATTAATTTTTAAATCATATGCTTTAGTACTAATTGTATCATAGTCTGCTGAATTTAAATCTAATTCCCAACTCAGTCCCAGAAGTTTGATAGGAGAAACTCCACTATAGCTAAGTTGATCATTGTGAATTAAAGAATTAAGTAAATTTGAATTTGAAATCCACTCAGCTAAACTAAAATTTCCCTTCTGCATTATTTCTTTTGACTGGGTATAGATACTATTTAATTCTACTTCAGTATCCACAGACCCTATTAAATTATCTATATAAAAAGAGTTTTTTAGAAACTGCAAAACTGGAGAATCAGGAAATGAATTAAGATGATATTTAATTGTTAGAGCCAATATACAGGGTGAACAAGTGGCTCCAAATGGGACAACCTTATACCTATAAGTCATGATTCCTTTAGAGGGATCATTTGGCTCTTTATACCACAGAAATCTTAAGTGATTCCTATCATATTCTAATTTTAATTGTATACTTAAAAAAGCTTTTGCAATATCAGCAACTATAGCATATTTACCCAATCTAAAATTAATTAATACTTTGACAAGATCATTTACCATATTAGGACCCTGTACTAAACGATCATTTAAACTAATTTTATTTTTATCTTTTAGACTACAATTATATACAACACGTAATTTGGTTGTTATAGAGTCTTCTCTATACACTCCTCTGTGGGTTAAATAGTGATTATTATTTAAAGTATCAGTAGGAACTTCCTCTATAAAACCTCTCTCCAAATGGTCTTGAAATACTTTATTATATTCATTTAAAATACCTGATAATTTTAATTTATTATGAAGTTTACCTAAATGAGCTTTGGCTACAAAATAATTATTTAAAATATTTGGATGTGGAATTTTCCAAGGTAGTTCTACATGATATTTGTTATTTTTATACAATATAGTATTATTAAAATTTTTAATCATTACTTCATTTTCTGTTGTATTTACAGTATCTAAAATACCAATAGATTCCAGCACCCATAATCTTTCTAAACCATGATCAAGATTTTCATTTAAAGAAAAAGAAGTTAATATATTATTCAGAGAAATATTAGAAGAGAATGACTCATTAAGCATTGAATAATAATTTTGAGGAATGTATTTTATGTTAGTGCTTTGATTAACATTATTTAATTTAGGTGAGGCCACAGCCTCTAGTCAAATATCAGTATTAATATATTTTTTGATATCACCAAACAAAGCAACACCTTCTGTCGTTTGCAGTGCTAAACCTTTATTTATTTTAATTGTACCTAACACAAATAAATCTAATAGATCTACTCCAAGTAAAATATCTATTTTGTCAATTAAGTCACCTTTTATTTCTTTGTCTGCCAATACATAGGTAGATTTTAAGTTTTCAACAAGCTTTGAAAGACCAAGAACATGACATGAACCTTTATAAGGTTCATTTACTACAAGTGCTTGAATTTTGTGTTCTTCATTACCAATTTTTAAAGTTAAATCAGCATAGTTCCCATTTATTTCACATTGAGACCCTACAAAGGGAGTTACTGACACAGTATTTGTTTCAGTTTCAGTCAAAATAGGGATTTCTAACTTTTTTAATAAATTTTTGTTTACAAAGGATTGTTGGGAACAAGTGTCAATATATGCCCTTACTGGAAAAGAACCTTTATTAGTTTTTAAATCAAGAGTCATTGTTGGCCACAAAAGTGAAGTATTACTCTGCAAATCATTTAACAGTACATTACCACTTTGTAACTCTTTCTTTTCTTCCCTTTTCTTTACATTATTAATTTTATTTTTAGAATTATTAGAAGATATTAGACTTTTGGGACACATACTGATTACATGGTCTTCCTTATTACAATTTTTACATGGAAATTTCAACTTTGTATAACATGCTTTAGTATCATGTTCACCTGTTCATCGCGTACACAAATTTAATTGACTGCATCTTTGTAACCGGGCAGATTGTGTTTTATAAACTTCACAAAGCTTTGAGGGATGTTCCTCGGAACAAAATTTACACTTAAATGTATATGATACATCTGTTTTAAATGTCTTTAAGGAAGCTTTATTTTCTCCATTTTCTTTCTTTTTATAATTAAAATTTTCTCTCTTAGGGACATTATTAGAACTTTTATTTTTATTATTTACAAATTTGTGATCTGCTTTATTAGTCTTAAAACCAGAATTATATAAAGTCAGAATTGTAGGAAAATTATCTCTTACTTCCTGTAAAGTAGGATAAGTTTTATTAAGTTTTTGTTGAAATAATTCCCGTACTACTTTGGGGAGTTTTTCCAAGATAAGAGGACAAATTATCCAAGATGACTTTTCTATATCTAATTTATTATTTGAAATCTGTCCCAATAAACATTCTACTTCACTATAAAAATTGAAAATATCTTCATATGAATCCTTGCAATATTTTATTTTTATTAATTTGATTGCAAGATCATGATTTATTTCTTCTTGATTTTTATAATTATTACATAAAATAGCTAATGCTGTATCATAATTAGCACCAATAATCTGTAATGATTCAATTAATTTTAAGGCAGGACCTTGCACATACTTAAGGAGATAAGACAACTTGTCCACATTGGACAATTCTTCCTTATTCCCTATGAAAGAATTAAATTTATCCAAAAAAGATGGAAAACTAGTTTTATCACCTGCAAAGGTAGGAATTTCTAAAGTAGGTAATCTAGCCCTATATCTATTATCAGCATAAGGCATACTATTATTTCTAATTGTGTCAATAAAACTTTCATTATCTTTCATTTCCTTTAAAGATATATACTGGTTATACAGAGCCTTAACCTCATCAAGGTATTTATTTATACTATTTATATACACATCATTCTGGTAAAGCAAGTCAATAGATTCCTGCTCTTCCATATCTTTAGCCTCATCATGTAAGCCTATTATTTCCTCGTCCAAAGACAGAATTTCACTTTTGTATCTCATAATATTTTGTATGAGATTTTCATATTCTAATTTTGAAGGCTCTTTTATGGCTTTAAATTCATTTGTTAACCTGGTTATTACACCTTTTCTAGCTGACTTTTTCCTCTTTAGAGATTTTATTGAATTTACCAAATCTTCCATTTTAAATGATAATAGAATGATTAATTATTTCACTTATTAATAGGGCAGAAATTATTTAAAAGAATTGATAATTAATTTAAATTGTCACTAAGACCTTTAATTAGTAAGGTAGGGCTTAATGAGTATACATTAAACACTTAATTATTAAAGTAGGGCTCAATGGGCCTATGTTAGGCCTTTAACTACTAAGGTTAGGCCTAATGAGCTTATTTTATGCACAAGCCTATATAGGTAGGCCTAGTTTGTACACTATGCTTTGTAGTTTATTTACATATATGCAAACTTTATATTAAAGACATAAACACTCGTCCAAAGACAGAATTTATGTTAGATAAAAAAAAATATGAACCTAATATTTAACACAAACGCTCGTCCAAGGACCGAGTTTACTAATTTAACAAGTGTTTCAAATATGAATTCAACAAATTTTCTCTCAAACACATAAAATGGGTTATTTACAAATATCAACCTTAATATAGCCACATAAAAATGCTCGTCCAAGGACCGAATTTTTATGCTTCATATAAGTTTATTATCATAGCCCCAGCTACTGCTAAATCTATTGTTATTAAAACAAACCATTGGCATGGGCCATTAAATTTAATTATATTATGCGTCCGCTAAATTTAATTTTATTTTATTTAATTTAATTTTAAATTTAATTTTAAATAGAGCACTGAAGTATTAATCAGCTTTGTCGGCATAGGCTAAAGTATATACTGTATATTCTAGGTACTAGCCTCCGCCATTTTGTATTCAATCATAAGATGCGCAAGCCAGAATGCGCAATAATTTTTCACTATTAAATATATTTTGATTTATTATAAAAAATATTATTTATAAATATATTATTAATAATATATTTATACACGAATTATTATCTTAATTTAAATAATATTTACACAATGCTAAGTGTTACTTCAAATATAATTATAAATATCTGTCTGCGCAAGAATTAACGCACCACGTGACATTACGTCATCGGCCTATGCGCAAGATTATTTAATTCTAGAATTATTTACACATTTATTTACTTTTATTTTATTTTATTTATATTTAAAATTATAATGAGATAAATATTTATTTATCTAAAGGTCTTTATTACCCAATGCACTATGATGAAGAAGTATAAATAAAAGTTTAAGTTAATTTGAGAATGTTCAGATAGTTTTCTTTTTAGTTTGAAACTATAGGTTTAACTTTTACTAATTTCTTGCCTATTGGTGGTCACCAAGAATTTTGTTGAAAATTTTGTTTTATTCTATACATTTATAGAGTTAACTTTTGAGCCTAAAAAAGTAATAGATATGAATGCCTCAGGGGTTGGCAATTTGGGCGTTGCACCATGTTGGATCGTGAGCGTAGATGTCATCTCCCATTATTTAGTTTGTGAGGTTGGAGAAGTGAGACAGATTTGGTTTATAGTTATTAGGGCAGTGTGGTGAAGTGTGGTGAGGAAGGCATATGTTTATTAGATTGTGTGGTTTTTTGTTCATCATTATTGTAAAAGATTGAAGTTTTGTGATGTTGTCTTTTTAGTAAAGTGAAGGAGTGAGATGTGGTGTTAGTGTAAGGAAGGGAGTTATATGTGAGAGTTAGTAGGGAATGAATTTTTGGGATTTAAGGTGAATGGATGGTGTTATATCCGTAAAGCTTTAGGTCTAGGAGATTTTCGGGCATGTGAGCTTCTTGGATCATTGCTATGTGTATATTATGGAGTCTCAGGAAAATTTCTATTTCTTTGCTTTTGTTATGAAACCCATTTATGTTGATTTGTAGAATGTTCATGTTTGTGTTATATTTATATATATATATATATATATATATATATATATATATATATATATATATATATATATATATATATATATATATATATATATATATATATATATATATATATATATATATATAAATATATATATATTTTTATTTATATATATATATATATATATATATATATATATATATATATATATATATATATATATATATATATATATATATATATATATATATATATATATATATATTATATATATATATATATATATATATATATATATATAATATATATATATATATATATATATATATATATATATATATAAATATATATATATATATATATATA
Source organism: Trachelipus rathkii (assembly GCA_015478945.1). Classification (NCBI taxonomy): domain Eukaryota; kingdom Metazoa; phylum Arthropoda; class Malacostraca; order Isopoda; family Trachelipodidae; genus Trachelipus; species Trachelipus rathkii. The sequence continues at coordinate 36,410 of JABUQX010040169.1, forward strand.
TATATATATATATATATATATATATATAATATATATATATATACTATATATATATATATATATATATATATATATATATATATATATATATATATATATATATATATATATATATATATATTACAGTTGTCACAACCACTCACGGGCGAAGCCCTATTCAAGGAGGGTGTTGCACGTCTCAGAAGTTCACACTTAACGCAAATTACGCAGATGGGCACAGACGCAGGCTTTAAAGTGAGGAATTAAATTCAGAAGAGGAAACACAGAAGATGGAATTAAGAGAATTCCACAGAACCGAGGTGGCAGGAAAGAAGGAAGCACCGCGGCGAACTAGCCTGGAGTTACCAATAACCACACAAAAACTCATGCGCAGACACGGCACCCCCCTAGTGTTACTAGGGCGTCGTAAAGGTGGTGGTACGCGAGTGACAAGTTCCCTCGAGCACCTGCCGCTGCGGTACCTATAGAAAAGAGATAAAGCACCAACATCGCGCCACAAAGATAGAGGGTCAAGTGAAGTGGAAAGTACGGAACAGTTTATAAGTCTTTTGGCCATTTGACTTGACCCTGTCCAAACGGGTGAAACCAGAACCCCCAGATATGAGAGCAATACTCCACTTTAAGGGCGGATAGAGGCCTTTATAGCTGGAACCCAACTGAAGGAAAAAAAAGTCACCAGTCTAAACAGAATTCCCAGTTTCTTTGAGGCCGCCCTAGCAACCGTTGTGATGTGAGGTTTCAAGACATTTTTTGTTTATGTAGGGCAAGGATGTTTATATTGTCAACAGGAGAGACGAGAGAACCGCGTCGAAAGAGATGGGAAAAGTTGGAAGATCTTTTAGAAAGGAGATTTATTAGAAGTTGAGTTTTAAAGTTAAATTTCACAAGGTTGAGACGACCTCACGGAACTTCTATCCAGATCAGCGAGAATAGAATCTGAAGATTAAAACAGAGGCAATTCTAAGAAAAGAAAGAACAAGTGAAATGAGTTGAGAATGAAGGGTCAAGTCATATAAGTGGATAGGGTTAGATGTGCTGGTGAGAAGATCATTAATGAAAGTAACAATAAAGTAGGAGATGAAATCAGAACC
>JABUQX010040170.1:0-20000 GCA_015478945.1 Trachelipus rathkii
ATTGCCGCCGCTGTACTACGAATAAGAAAGCAGGAGTGGAAGCCACAAGTTTCTTTTTATTTTTCAATCTCTAAGCATTTTTTTTTTAAAAAGCAATAAAGTTTGCGAATCATTTCAGGCCAGCTAATGGAGAAGGAAAATAACATGTTCTGAATAGGCGAAGGCAACATTCAAATGGGAGAAACTCAAACCGACTTAGATGAATGGGAGTGGAAAGCCCGCAATTTTTATAAGTCAGAAAGTTGGTTAGCCCCATACAACCAAGGTTTGCACCATAATGGAATCGTTTAGTTTTCAAATCTTGTAAGAGAAGTAAAATAGCGCTTTAAAGTAAGTCAGATAATAGTTTTGCACTCTCTCAAAATACCTTGTTGAAAGCAACAAGCAGAATGCCTCGAGTGGCATTTATCATTCTTTTTTATTATTAAATTGAAAAAAAGGAAAGAGACAGTGTATATAACATATATATATATATGTATATATATATATATATCTCTCTTTCATATATATATATATATATATATATATATATATATATATATATATATATATATATATGGTATACATTTAAATCATAGGTTGGTAAGCGCAATCCTCCGTAAAAAAGACTTAAGTTAGTTCATCTCATTTTGTCAGATGTTACCTAACGACGCTGGTCCTTTTAAGGGAAGTTACTAGTTGGGCCGAAAGTTTTCCCCGGTATTCCCCCTTAAAATCCTTAAAGTAACCGAGCAGGTCTTTGGATGTTCAGGATGCGTGCCCCAATGTTTACTATGATTCTTAGTATTTAATTGTTTCGTCCTTTTCAATTTATTAATAAAGTTTTTTTTTTAAACAAAGGTTTAAATAACAATTTATTTCATCAAAGGAGGCTCAAAACGATTGAGATAGCCCACCTCCTCGAGCCAGATAAAGGATTTATACCAATATTTCCTAGCATTGCTTTAATATGTTCCGATGAACATGATTTTTGATAACTTTTTTATTTGAAAAATGGTTTTTTTTTTGCTCTTTTAGACTAAAGGGAAATATATTTTGGTTTTTAAATCTAGATAGCTTGACAGAGCAAAATGTTTATCATTTTGATTTCTTAAAACTAAAAATATTGGAATAAATTACTGTCCTTTGACCATTAAGAAACTTGTTACAAATCATTCAGTTCTGAATTTAAATAAGTTTGATTATTTTGTAAGGATTTATTTATACCCATAGAGACAACTGAGAATAGAGGATTATACTCTGTTTAAATATATATATATATATCATATATATATACTTATATATATATATATATATATATATATATATATATATATATATATATATATATATCGCACACGAGGAGTATTTCGATCACCTGTTCGACAAGGTCACTGGGTGTGGAATTTCGTACATAAACGGTGAATTTGGTCACATGTTCGTAAATGACCTGAAAGAAGTAGACGAAAGATGGAAGAGATAATTAATAAGACAATCTCAAGAGTTTCAATTAGTAAAGATTATAATTAACAAGACAAACTCAAGAGCTTCATTATTAAGATTACAATTAACAAAAATCATTCTCAAGAGTTTAATTATTAAGATATAATTCAAGCAAGAAAACAAATGTAACATATTTTCACTCCCTCGAGAATGGCATTTACTACTTTAGCATTCTCATATTGCTAAAATGAAAAAGTAGCTTTTTATAAAAAAAAATAAGAAAATATGTAACTAATTAATTTTCTTTTACAGCCTCATTAATTTTCTAATGCAAGAAGATGTAAAAATTAGGATTATTTGTCACAAATTATATTTTTCATATTCGATTGTTTTGGAGAATAATGATTCAGGTTCATTGATTTTTAACAATTTAGCATATAATTTAAGCATTATTTTTTTATAACTTTTAAAAAAAAAAAATATAGCTCTGTAATTCCATAGCCTATATAACTAACCTATAACCAGTATTGCTTTGTTTTAATTAATAACAACACTGGATTTTCCCAAGATTGTTTCAATTAAATTTTTAAAGCTTTTACGTTTAAATTTTGATCAATTTGATCTGGCAACCATTTAATTATTAGACAGACTAACATTGCTTTATTGAGCACTGATCTGATTTTTTCTTTTAAGTAGTTAGTATCATTTCGCGATATTAACATTATTAACATTGCTTTAATTTGCCTGATTAATTTTAAATAACCGAGAGCAATCTTAAGCAACAATCGAAACCATCTCTAATAGAAACAATTTCAAAACTTTAGTGCATTCTTAAGAAACGTGTTAAGCTAACGCCTTGGCCAGTACAAATTCATGGTCAGTAGCTGCATTTTTAAAACTAACTTAAAGTAACAAATCAGATGGAAATCACCAAATAAATTTAAACCAATATTTCCAGGAAACTTTAAAAATGATTTAAGAAATGAATCTATAGTAATGCATTGCAATCCGAAGCATTACTGGTATGCGTTTACCAAGTTTAAACCTACACTAAAATGCAAATTTTGTCCCAATGTCCTTATTGGAGACTAACAAATAAACTACACGTTGCAGTCCCTTACACCAGATACCAGGTTATCCTGTCTTTCCACCTTTGTTCGTCATGAACTCACCCACGTCTCTCATTTATAGAGATGCGAGACTACCATCTCGATGGATGCTAGGTATGCTGTCTTCTTTGGACATAGTGCACACCTATGTTGATTAAAACAAATCTTTCAGATAAAGATTCCTTTCATTCAAAAGGGGGGTCCTTTATCGTACTCAGTTTTGAGTGCAAAACAATTTTCAAATCAACATGGTGTTGCAATGTGTTTACTGACGCCTTAAAGCCTTTACATGTTCCAACAGCTCACATTCCTTAATATTTTCTCACGATTCAACTCTGACTCATACAAGAAAACATTTCCATTTCCACAAACAAGCCTCGCCTAGAGACTGCCCACAGAATGCATATATTCCCTTAAACGCCTTGTTCCTTAAGACTCAAAACCCTTTAAACTCTCCATCCCAAGGTTGTAATTTTGTTTCGCAAGTATTCCTAAGAAACCTGTAAAAGTTCGTTTTCAAACGTTTTTCTATACATTCTTACCTGATGACTAAGAGCCGATCGAGCAAACTCCAGGCTCCCTCCCAAAAATTGCAAGCCAACGCCCGCACTCGTCTTGCCGCATTTGAATAAGGTGGTTCGGATTATAAGTGGATACGAAAGTAGCAGAGTGAAAGAGATAGTGTAAATTGTATTCAAAGGCAGGAAACATATTTTCCCCAAGTTACTTACCCAAGCCCCTGTGTATATATATAAAAGTACCTATGTATATACATACTATATATATATATATATATATATATATATATATATATATATATATATATATATATATATATATATATATATATATATATATATATATATATATAGTTGTATATATACTCTTTTTACAATTTTACGTATTTTTATTATAATGCATTTTTTTTTTTTCCTCTATAAAAAAATACAGGCATTTATATTTACTGATACTAAGTGTATCCAGCAGCTCCATGGGTTTCCCAACAGGTCTTTAAGTGAAGAAAGTGGAGGTAATTTTATTCTTAATATATTTTTATTTCAGCGGTTATCTAATTTTAAAATAATTGAGTTTTATTTAATAACCATTTTTTGTTGCATGAAAAAATGTCACCTGAAAAATTCCTGTATAATTTATTTTCTGTGTCATGAATTTTACAACTACATATAAAGTGATTTTGATTGATTTTATATATAATTAATTATTCTTGTTAATGATTATATTGTAATTACTTTATCTTGATGAGTGCGATAATTTTTTAATTATGTATAATTAATATTATGATTTATAATTATATATAATTACTTAATTTATACTAATTTTTGATCATGTGATTGCATCCATACTGATTCATTAACTTATAAATGTATGTCTATAATTACTAACATTTATATTATACTATGGGACGCCCACTTATCAAAATCTTATTTACTACCTAACAGGTGGTTGTAATTGGGCTCGTTGTGTTGTAAAGGGCTTGGTGGTTACAAGTTTGTATCCTAATGTGGCTTTTGTTTGTTTTGAAGGAATTAACCATCCAACCAAAAAAGAGTAGAGACACACTGCGTTTTTACTCATGAAATCCTTACAAGAGGTGAACCGCCCGAGTTGGCCCAGATAATAACCGTCTTAACATATCATATTATCATATATAATATATATATATATATAGTATATATATATATATATATATATATATATATATTATATATATATATATATATATATATATATATATATAAGGGAATATTGCATGCCTCCATGGTGTCAGATTGGCAATTCGCTAGGTTGATTTTGGTAATGTTTAATATTGGGAAAATGTTTTTTAATAATTACAGTCTGGACGTTTGTAACCATTTTTGATCCAGCCTGTATTAATACAATCTTATTCATATTATCGCTTCAATTATAGAAAACCCTTGTACCATTTGTCGATACTATACCAGTTTTTCTTTCCTTCTAGTATACCTTGACATAAGTATATATTGTATATTTTAAAAGTAAAAAACTAATAAAAACATAGCAGAAGCACAGAGGTTATATCCATAGTAGTGCTCACATATCACACCTTGAAGAAATTGTAAAGCATATTTAGCTGGTTTCAAGGTTAGTGATATAATTTATCACCTTATTTAAGCTTATGATTATAATTTTAATAAGGAACTTGTATTAATATTCTAGATAGTAAACTTGAATTTGTTACAGTTTACTGTCTTGCTGTGAAATTCATTGACATCATTTGTTCCCCATACAAGAAACCCCTATTGGATTACCAGGGTATGTTTCTTGATAGAATAAATATATGTGACTTTCTTTAACTGTCAAATATGCAAATATAAATTATGGTGTAAATACCAATCATTGTTTATATTTGACAGGGTTCTATTCCGGGGATTCATTCCTGAATCCATCGTCGTGTCATTTCGAAACCTGGGATTCATTCCGGAATCCGTTCGTCATTTCAAAGCTGGAATTCTTCATGAATCTTTCTACTTTGTTGGTGTGATTTTGAGGATTGGATTCATCTTGAGTCTGTCTTCGCGGAGTTGATTAGGAGTCGTGATTCATCCTGAATCTTTCTCCATACCAATTTTAGCGTCGGGATTCATCCTGATTCTTTTCTAACAGATCATACTTTTTCCTTGGAACCATTCCCCAGTCAAATTCAGTTAAGTCATCATTTATTCACAATTGTTGAGTCTGGATTTCTTATTCCCTTGATTTTGCAATAGAAAATATTGAAGCGTTCGTTCCAACTCTCGTATCTGATGCCAGAGCTGTCGTGTGTGTACATATTTTACACATTGGAACCTTTAACTTTTACTCCAACGTGTATTAATTGACTATATTAAATCATAATCTTTTATTCATATGTTGTTGGTGTAGGACTGTGTGATATTAACTTTTGTCAGACCTCCCACCATATATTTTGAGCGATTTTAGTAAAGATAAAACTTTTTTATGGAGTGTCACTATCCTTCATATTGATGCTTTATTGATATTATTACTCTTAATCTTCGAGACCTCTATCGGGTTAATCTTCGAGAAAGCTCCGGGAAAAGAGCTAAATAATTCTACATCTTTCTTTAGGTAAAAAACTTAGATTGTTATAAACCTTTTTATATGTTATCAAAGTTACAATCCTCTTCGAATAGTCATTCAAGTCAGCAGGCCAACGGAGTCCTAAAGACTAACTTCCTCCGTTACGGAGATAGCCTAACCTGCTCCGTATTACCCCTGATGGTGTCAGGTGGTTGCTGTGCTTACCAGACATTCGAACCACTATTTTTGAACATCACAAACCTAACATCTACGTAATTTTCCATAAATTGACCTTCGTAATCTTCAATTCTTCGAACCTCATATCTCCAAGAAAGAGCGGAGAGAGGTACCTCACCGTCGGGTACACTTGTTGATCCCAGCGTACTTCCTCTCCGTCACATAAATAAATTACAGTGGGCCAGCCGAACACGGGGACTTAGGCTAGATATGAGTTCTGTGTGCGTTAACTGCCGTCACCATAGGAACTTTGACTCTCCACTCACATCGTCATATTTTTTTTTGAAAAAGACATCGATTCTTTTCAGTTCTTTTCAAGGAAAAATCTTCTTCTTTTGTACTTATATTGGACAGATAATCGAGAGTTAGTTAGTAATAACCCTCCAATACTTTGAAATTCTTTTCTTTTCAAACTCACAAAAGAAAATGTCAGAAAAAAATCAACCAAAAGACTTGGATACAAGCAAAGGTGCTGATAGCCAAGAGGATTTGGACTACGATCCAACTCTTGCAGCTGTTGCTTTAGATCCACGTTTAGACCAGCGTCTGCGTGATGATCGTAATAAAAATAATGTAGAAATGAATGTAGAAATGAATGTAGAAAATAAAGACAGGGTAGCTGTTGCCAACTCTGACATACCTTGGTACAACTCTGACTTATTTTAGCTCCACTCTGAACAACTTTCACTGAGACCCAAACTGAGTACTATTGACTAACTCAATAAGCAGGTGATACAAAAGTGAAAGGCAATTGGCTCAAGTAAATGATACAGTCGGTAAGGTTGAACACAGAACGTTCCATGAGTCAAGGTATTCCACCTAACTTCGATTCCCATCATGTGCATATGCCTAAAAATACTACTTCTTTATGATCGTGAGTATAAACCTCCCTTAGTTTCCCAATCTCAACCACGATCAAACTTTTCTACAAATCCACCCAGTTATGTTTAGAAAATCCTAGAAATCAAATTCTTTCAATCCTAATCTTCATTCAAATCCTATTCTTCATCCTAATCCTATTCCTAATCCTAATCCTAACCTTATTCTAATCCTAATCTTATTCCTAATCTTAATCTTATGCCTATTCATAATTTTCTTCCTAAACCTCAACTTCTTCCTAATCCAAATCTTCGTCATGATTATATACCCCCGGTAAATCACTTCACCCAACCTAATTCTCTCTTTAGAACTCCCGATATGGGCAGAGACAATAGAGATTCTCTATCCCCTATCAATAGAGGAAAGGCTGACTTTTCTGAAAAGTATAATAAATTACTACAGCCTCAACGAGAACAAATTCCCTTAAATCAATATCCGGAGCACCAGATGTTTTCGACTGATTCTAAAGTCGCATCTTGGTTGTATCCACAAGGATATTCCCACGACTGCTATCGCGTCGTATCCTAAGACGATGAATCCTTCATGTATTCAGGACCACACCTGAAAAGAAGACTTGACATGCTGAGGAAGCCATTGTGGCTTCGTTATCAGTTACTCAAGAACTCTCAGAAGCTTAAGTCGTGGATCCTGGAAAGTTTAAATATGAGTCGGAACAGGATCTCTTAGTCTACCTGGCTGATTTTGAGGCTTATTGTAGTTTACACTACCCTAATGCCCATCACCAATGGTTAAGACTGCTTGGCCGACAGCTAGAAGGCAAATTTTTGAATATATACCGAGAAATCATCAAAGATAACCGTGAATACTTCTCTGTAGGGATAATCTGGTGTGTTGGTATCGTGATGAAGAACGAAAGAAAAAAGAATACAGAATACAGAAGTATCATGCCGCTCACAGATACCCTAACGAGAGAATCAAAATGTTTGCCCTTCGGTTAGAGCGCCTAGCTAGTCAGGCATATCCTGGATACGATATGAGAGATCATGATTCCCTTAGAATAGCTTTTCTCTGTAGTTTACCTCCATATATTGAAACATTCCTCCGTCAATATATTAAAATGATGGAGTTGGACGGGTATAGTAGAGCTTCCTGGGAAAATATAGTAAATTTTGCGGACTCCTTAGATAGCGAGAATATCGCTTTCCCGAATTCCATTTCCCAAACTAATCCACTTGAGATCGACAAATCAACTTATGCCCAAAAGACCGCGATGAAAGTGAACCTAGACGAATCTTTGGAATCCGTTATCCGGATAAATACTGCACCCCCGGATGGACTGAGGTTTTACATCAAAACGTCGAACAACGAAAACCTAAATCCAACAATAATCATCGGCCGGCTTCTAAGAAGAAAAGTAGTCCGCAAGAACGAAATAATGGTAGTCGATACTATCGTGACTCCACCAATAGTTCCAAGAACCATGATAGTACCGTTCGTCCTGACCATAATTCAAATTCTCGTCCTAAGCCTGATGAAAGGAGAAAGGTTTTGTGTAACTACTGTGAAAAAACAGGTCACTCCATGGAGGAGTGTTACAAATATCTGGGAGTATGCAGTTACTGCAAAAAGAAAGGTCACATCAGGGCCAACTGTCGACCTTCATCTTCTTCTCCGAATATTAGAAAAGTAGTCTGTCCCTTCTGCGGTGGTCCTCACGCTGGGATGAGGTGTTCACACATTAGTGCTCCTCCCCAGTCCCATAATCATGACCACGAGCCTTCTTCCCTTAGAACTGTTCCCTTTGAAAAAGTATATTCCCGGTCGTATTCTTCAAATCAATCGACCAATCACAGGCCTCCATCGTCCAAGCAAGTGGAACCATTCCTACCTGCAAGTAAAAATTTAAACCCTTGCGCTAATGATGAGGTGCGGTATGATCCCCCTTTAAACTCCTGGTCTCCCCGGATTTGAGTCTTCTGGTGGAGAATAACCCTTTAATCGACTCAGTCAATGATGATGGAGGCACAGAAAATCTTAAAACTTCTAAAATTATTCCCGAGAAATCTCCGAACGAACTCCCTTAGAAATGAATAAACCCTTAGAAAATCCCTTACGGACGATGGTAGTCCATTGTACTCCTTTCAAGGAGGACCCCCTGATTGTTTCAGTCGCTTTGGTTCCCAACAGCTCTGGCTTCTACGGTTGTATGGTAGACAGTGGAGCTGGAATTAGTTTAATCAGCACTGAAATCACCGAGGCGTACATGAAGAACTTGCCTTTACGGCCCTCTGTAGATATAAAAGTTAATGCCATCAGTGGTCTGGTCCGAGAACATTCAGTACCTATTGACTTCTATACTGAATGTAACTTGCACTTCCCTGACAGTGATTATGTATCTAAACCCGTCATTTTGTTGGTAGTTCCCCAGGAATTTATGCCTGCTCTGCTAGTTTTAGGGGCTGTCGCTTTAAAAGAAAATGACCTTCTCCCAGACTTAACTACGCGGGAATTAGTACATAGATCTAATGATTGTATAGAATCCGTAGCTAAGGATGAGAGTCTAAACATCCCTTTTTATAAATGTGTCACGGTTAATTCCATTAATGTTCCCCCGTTTTCCTGTCAGATGGTGGATGTAAGTTGTCCTTCATCTGAAATCTCTGCCTTGGTAGGTTTTCAATCAGAGCCAATGCGGATCCGTTGCCAATTCCTGGTGTATTGGGATTTTGCGGAATTCGTGTAGGAATCGCTCTATTAATCCTTCCGATACACTCATTATGTAGGAGGGTACTCGTAGTAGGTAGCTTGAGTTCTTAGGCAAGAAGAAGATATTCTTCAATTAATACAGGCCAGTAAGAGGCGAATTCCGAAATCAACTTTAAAGCAGACGTATGGTCCCCACTAAGTTGGAAGAGATTTTGCTTGCGGATATTCCTATCTCTATCGAAAGAACGATTAATTCGCAGTGTTATTAAACACATAAATGCTCTCAGTTTCGGTGACGCACGCGTGGAGTGGCTACTAATATTACCCACTCTATCGAGGTAGAAACTGGTTGACCTGTGAGATTACCAGTACGTCGTTTCCAGGGTCCCTTGGCTCAAGAAATAGAAAACCAATGTCATGAACTGTTGGAGCAGGATATTATTAGACCTAGTAAATCCCCTTATTCAGCTCCTGTGGTTCCGGTCCGAAAACGCTGACGGAAAAATTACGATTATGTATGATTACCGGAAATTAAAAGTGTTACTAAGAACGATCTTTCCGTTACCTAACCTATATAGATACGATTATAATATGTACGGTAATGTCTATTTTACAACAATAGATCTGGTCCGTGGAATAATTATCAAAGTATCAAGGAGCCCAAGACAGGGTTCACACTGAAATTTTGAATTGATTTCCTACTTTCCCTACTTTCCTGACCAAATCTCAATTTTTCCCTGACGACAGCGGTGTTCGTATTTTTGGCATATAAATATCTATTAATCATTATTGAGCTTATTTACTCAGTTCATACATAAAATTATTGAAAATTTACCTTAGAAACTGTTCATCATCATGGATTGAATTAAAAAAAAAAAATTTATTCTTTTTTTTTTTATAATCAGCCTATACCTTCCCATAGCCGTCCAAGCACTCCTTTTTTATTTTTTCAAAAGTAAACGGTTTATTATACAAAAAGAAAATAAATTAAAAGCTTACATTAATAGCCAGGTGAAAAAGTCCAGTGTGATCACAAAAGTTTTAAATGGGGAGATTTAGGTTAACGTTTTCTTCTCAAGCATCTGAATTTTTGATTTCATAACATCTTCTGTCAAAGCTTCAGTTTTAACATCTTCTCTGCTCTTCAAGTTTAATGATCTGTATGGATTATTTCCTTTTCTTTTCAACCTTTTTATTTTCTTCTTTTTTTTGGTTCTGTTTGACTCTTTGAGATGCTCTTCATATCTCCTATAGGCAGCTCTTACATGTCAACATTTTTGAGTGATAGGAACTTTATGAATACTTTCATGAGTTCTTATAGCATTGTGCACTGTTATTTGAGAAATCAGACTATGTTCTTTTCAGATTCTACACTAAAATTGCTTAAATTATAGAAAACCCTCCTTCCTTCGCATTTCCATGAAAAAATATCAGTCCTAATTTAATAATTGCACAATTCCACATAACATTGATTCATTTTGATATGAAAGAAAAAAATTAATTAAGTCTCTTAAAAAGACAGTCACCATCCAAAAATAGTTTGAAATTTTAATTCAGGTAGAATGAGCTTCACTGCAAAGTAGAGGGTATTGTGCTTTTGCTTTCTAGAAAAATAGGGAGCAAATCCATGGTTAATCACATTTACATTCATCTGCCCCATTTTAAAATTTGAGGCTACCGCACTATCTGGAAACATTAATTTAAATGTTTCCCCATATCTGCACACGAGTTTAAAGACATTTTATCATCCACCAACCTTTAATGCCCATAGTATTTCAGATCTTGTAACATCATCTTTAATGCAAAAAAGATGAAACTGATTGATAAACTGGTTTGGTTGGTTATTAAAAGAGCACTCAGGGTAAATTACAAGCGGTTGAGTTATGAGTAGAAATTGATGGAATGGCCATAATTTCAGTTGCAGCACACTTCACTAATTGTATTATTAGAACAGCATTACGAAAAAGTTTTTCATACGATGGTTGGGTCCTGCTGATTTTTGATTAAATTCAAATGGGTTTCCCTCTTGGATGTGAAACTTCGGCTTGGCTTCTCATGTTAGATAGAATCAAAGTTTTTTTACATACTTTACAGTATGCCTTGGACTATCAGGTCCTTTACACAACCACCTGATAAACTGTGGGTTCAGTTTGACGTCCAACCACTGGTCGTTAAAGTTCGTTTTTTGTTTGAAGTCATTTATAAATTAAATAATAAATATCTTCAACTGCACAAAAATCCAAAATCACTTCGTCAAACCTCAAAAAAAAAAAACACCTCAAAAAGTATAAATCCCTAAAAAGAAAAAGATACAAACAGATTTAAGTCATGTCATACAGTCTAAAACACATCCTTATACCCAACCACCTTCAATCGAAAGGATGAACTTAAAACAACCTCTACGAACAGAATAGGAAGAAAAGTAGGTAATAGTGAACTAAAAATTGAAAGAAACAGGACAGAAGTAGATTTATGGAATGTCATTCCTGCCCATCCTTTTCATTCACTTATCAATACATCTCTTATTCCACAATTATACAGTAAGGAAAAAAAAATATATCAAAAATATGTAACTTGGTCCATGGACCATTCTTGATTATGTTTTGAAAATTTTTAAAAATTTCCTGACTTTTTTTTGGAATTCCCTGACTTTCAGCATATTTTACAAAACGTTCCCTGACTTTCCCTGACCGCAACTTTTTTTTTCCCTGACTTTCCCTGACTTCCCTGACTTTCCAGAAAGTGTGAACCCTGCAAAGACGTATTGAAAAACCTGCTTTTTGCCACCCCCTTTGCACACAGTACGAATATTTAAAAATGCCCTTTGGTGTAAAGAATGGTCTGGCAACATTTCAACGTGGTATGATGTGGCATTGGAAGATTTACCATGGTCCGAGGTTATGGTATATTTAGATGATATTATCATTCTCAGTAAAAATATAGATGATCATCTCAACCACCTTGGATCGTGTCCTTTCTGCACTAGAGAAAAACGGGTACAAACTTAAACCCAGTAAAACCCGGTTATGTCGTACTGAGGTGGAATTCTTGGGTCACCATATATCCCGGAAAGGTATACTGCCCCTTCAGAAAAATCTCAAAGGAGCTTTAGAATTTCCTGTCCCCACTACGGTAAAACAATTTACGCCAGTTTTCTGGAATGGTCAACTTTAAAGGGTCAAAATTCCCAGATTGTTCTCAAATCAGTAAGCCTTTATCATGCCAGACTGGTGGTAGATCCATTAAATGGACGCCGGAGTGTCAGCAGGCCTTTGATCAACTTAAGGAGGCCTTAGTAAATCCCACATTGTTAGGGTTCCCCGATTATAGTCCAGAGGTTTCTCCCATGGAGCTACATGTAGATGCTTCAGACCTCGGGGCTGGTGCTTGCCTTTCTCAAATCCAAGACGGAGAACGCAAACCAATTGCTTTTATTTCTATGACCTTCAATGGGGCTCAGAGAAATTATGGAGTAATTGATAAAGAACTAACTGCTTTGCGTTGGGCTGTCAAATTCCTTAGACCTTTCCTCTGTGGTATAAAATTCATTATATATACCGACCATATGCCACTCATATATTTACAAAATATGAGTTTGGTTGATGGAAGGTTAGCTAGGACTATGGAAGAGCTCTATGAAATATTGACTTTGACCATACTCATATATTCGGGCCTAAAATATAGTTTGCCGATTGCTCTCTCCGATCTCCGTAATGATAATATGGAAGAACCCGCCGAAAATCCTTCTTTCGATTTCATTCCTCCTGGGTTCTTTCCGATAGAAATCAGCGGAGGAGGAGACTCGTTATATAAATGTTTTTCTCTTTACTTATATGGATCGGTCGAGAGACATTTAGAGGTAAGAGATGTTCTGATTGACAAGTTACAAAAGCATCCTGTAAAATATAAACTTCAAGGTCAGTTGGTTCAAAAAAAAGACTCTGATTATTAAAACTTCCGGGTCAATTGCCAATCCCAGAAGTTATCACTGCTTTTACTGATGTCTTTAAAGTTAACGTTCACATATATTATGCCTATAATAAACCTTTAATATATGGAAATAACGTTGGTGGTGGTGAACCCTGTTATTTAAAATGCTTAGCCGGGGTTCACTATACTATCTGCTAGTTACTTCTGTAGTGAATAAACTCAAATGTCGACTCCATTGGCAGTATGTACTCTTATTGAAAGAGGACCAGTCTTTTATACAACCTTGTCTCGGGGTTATAAAATGACACACTTGTGTCCTGATACGAAGTAAATAAGCCTGGAGAATAAAAGTTGGCTTTGCTTCTTTTGTTTAGAAAATGAAACTTCTGTCGTTCCCTTACTGACTGGAACGTAAATTTAAATTACTTGGCCAATTAAACTTATCGGTACATTGTATCTGATAAGTTACCTGAAAAAAAAAACTCTTATTCCTATCTTTCTTAATCTCTTAAGTAAACTTCCTTCTGAACTATTGTTCTATAACATCTTCATCTATCGAAGCTGTTTTGAATGTATGCTTTCTAGTGTGCCTGATCGTCAAACACTTTAACTAAGGTGACGAAAAAACCCTCCTGGTGTACATGATCCTTGTAAAATTGATCTTTGTGTGTCTGGATTCTTCGTGTATGCTTGCAGACTAACGATTGAACTATTAACTAAATATCTCAAAAAGTCTTGTGTCACTGAATTCCCTACTTTATTTAACCAAAAATGGTTATATGCATATTGATTAAATATGTATTCATCGAAAGCCTCCTACCTCTAAAATGATATATATATATATATATATATATATATATATATATACATGTATATATATATATATATATATATATATATATATACTATATAATAATATATATATATATATATATATATATATAATATATATATATATATATATATAATATATATATATATATATATATAATATATATATATATATATATAATATATAATATAAATAATATATATATATATATATATATATATAAATATAATAATTATACATGGGATGGCAATTTGGTGATTTTTTTTGATTTTTTTTAAAAAAAAATCAATTTGTGATTTTTTCGATTTTTTTTTGATATATTTGAATTTTTTTGGGATTGACGTCAAGTGAAATATAATTTGCAAGTTAGAAATTATATATCGCGTGAACGTTATCGAATCTGAGAAAAATGAAAAAATAACATAAAAAAAAATAAAAAAAATTCGATAAAACTGATTTTTTTTAAAAATCAAAAAATCACCAAAATTGCCATCCCCTGTAATATAATATATATAATATATATATTAATATATAATATATATATATATTATATATATAATTATAATAATATATATATTATTATAAATATATATATAATTATATATATATATATATATATATATCTATATATACTTGTAATATATCTATGTCATACATGTACATATATATATACCGGTTCCACGGTTCCAACGAACCTGTCATGTCTTGACAGATTGTGGGCCGGAGGAGCTTTAATACTTATTTTACAGATTTTTCCCGGTTCCTGAAGGAGATAATAAGATGTTCTCATGACCGACGTATGCCCTGGATGAGTAGACACTCTCTCTTCAAAATAATAGGACCAAATGGATGATTTAATAAGTATAAAATGAAAATAGAAAGAATCAGGAAAAAGACTTCCTAGATTGTTTTTATTTTCGAAAGGGTATATAATAATGGAAAAATTTTCATTATTATTGAGGGATGGAGTGTTTTCGATGAACAAAAATGATTAACTTTCCAAGCCCTTATTTTCTGATTGTATACCTTTATTTTAAAGATACAAATTTTAAATTTTATATAATTTGTTTTTTTTTATATAACTAGTCAGTTTCTCAATAATTAATTTGTACTTCTGATTTCCCAAATCAATATGTACAGTTGAGAAATAGGAAGGTGAAAATGACTTAGTTTACTCTACGTCATTTTTTCGCTTCAAGACAGTTATTATATAGTAAAAATTAATAATCTTAGACTAGGTAATATGCTCATGTTTTTTTTTATAATTGGAAAATCCACCATGACTCGATAATTGCCGGATATTTGATGTTTTTCAGGATTGACTCTACATAGTTCAAGACTTCTAGAAACATCTCTGTCGGTATCCCAGAGTATCAGGAACAGACGATCCAGTATTCATCATGCCATTGTTAATGGCCAAGAGCTCTTCTGAAGTTCCCGATGGAATTACAATAAAAACTGTTTGGTTTAAGGTTGCATCATCGCTGGCTGCTTAAACTATAGTTAAGCACACATGAACCCAATCAGGAAACAAAATCACTGAGGCTACTGGAAGGTGAATGCCCAATCCAAAATTATTACGACATTTCCATCTGGGCAAGATATGGTTGCGTACACACGGAAAAACGCTGCGTACAAACAGAAAAACGCATTGGTCGGGATTGGGACACCGAGTATGCCCACATACTAATGAATATCCTGGGTTCTCATCCGAAAAGATGCGGAAACAGTCCATCTCCAGTTAAATTGTTGAAATCTCTTATAGAAGCAAATACTAATGGCCGGATAATAATATCGTCAGAGAGGCCGACTTAATCGATGGTGGTTATAACAGCATTGTTAAGGGGAAGTACCTATTGTCACCCCTCATATCTATCATATCAACCAGGAAACCTTTAACTTGATTCTTCTTGGTTGTTGGATTATATCAACAAGGAACCCTTTAACTTGATTCTTCTTGTTGTTGGATCCGTTTATTCTTAGAATCCATAATGAATAAATGGGAAAACCTAATTAAAATTAACATAAAAAAATGGATATAAAATTGTATAAAGTAAAATATTTATTGTAAATTATTGTAAATTATTATAGCTTATTTAGAGAGTCCTGAGTATCCTTCCCTGCGCGCTGTTTCTATGCTCTTTGCCTCTTCCCTCCCGTCTTTCTTTGAACGACGTGGAAAATTGAGGTGGGGGTTTAGATTTAGTGGGGGAGGATATAAGGGAGATATTGATCATGCATCCATGGTGTCAATTGGCAATTCGCTAGTTTGATTTTGGTAATGTTTATATTGGGAAATGTTTTTTATAATACAGTCTGGACGTTTGTAACCATTTTTGATCCAGCCTGTGTTAATACAATCTTATTCATATTATCGCTTCAATTATAGAAAACCCTTGTACCATTTATCGATACTATACCAGTATTTCTTTTCTTCTAGTATCTCTTGCTATGATAATATTGTATATTTTAAAAGTAAAAAACTAATAAAAAACATAGCCAGAAGCACAGAGGTTATATCCATAGTAGTGCTCAAATATCACACCTTGAAGAAATTGTAAAGCATATTTAGCTGGTTTCAAGGTTAGTGATATAATTTACCACCTTATTTAAGCTTATGATTATAATTTTAATAAGGATATTGTATTGATATTAAGATAGTAAACTTGGTATTTGTTCCAGTTTACTGTCTTGTTCTTAGAAGGCCATATTGACATCATTAGTCCCATTTAAGAAACCCCTCGTGGATATATCAGGGTAGGTTTCTTATCATACATAGATCTATGATTGTTGTACCTTAATTGTCAGATATATAGATAGATAGTAAAGTAAAAATACCAAATTCTGTTTATTTTAACAGGGTTCTAATATTGGGATTCATCCTGAATCTTTCAAGTTTTCGAAACCTGGGATTCATTCCTGAATCCGTTCGTCATTTCAAAGCTGGAATTCTTCCTGAATTTTTCTACTTTGTTGGTACGATTTTGAGGATTGGATTCATCTTGAGTCTTTCTTCGCGGAGTTGATTAGGAGTCGTGATTCATCCTGAATCTTTCTCCATACCAATTTTAGCGTCGGGATTCATCCTGATTCTTTTCTAACAAATCATACTTTTTCAACTTGGAACCATTCCCCAGTCAAATTCAGTTAAGTCATCATTTATTCACAATTGTTGAGTCTGGATTTCTTACTCCCTTGATTTTATGCATGAGCAATATTTGGGAGCGTTCGGTTTCCACTCTCGTATCTGATCCTAGAGCTGTCTGTGCTCGTGTACATATTTTACACATTGGAACCTTTAACTTTTACTCCAACGTGTATTCACTGATTCTATTCAATCATAAACTTTTATTCGTATATTGTTGGTGTAGGACTGTGTGATATATTAACTTTTGTCAGACCTCCCACCATATATTTTGAGCGAGTTTAGTAAAAATAATACTTTTTACTGTGTGTCAATATCCTTTGATCATTTGTTAATTTATTGACATTATTATTCTTAATCTTCAAGACCTCTATCGGGTTAACCTTCGAGAAAGCTCCGGGAAACGAGCTAAATAATTCTACATCGTTCTATGGTTAAAAATCTTAGCTTGGTTATAAACCTTTTTATATGTTATCAACCGTCACAATCCTCTTCGAATAGTCATTCAAGTCAGCAGGCAGACGGAGTCCTGAAGACTAACTTCCTCCGTTACGGAGAAAACCTAACCTGCTCCGTATTACCCCTGATGGTGTCAGGTGGTTGCTGTGCTGACTAGACATTCAAACCACTATCTTTGAACATCACAAACCTAACATCTACGTAATTTTCCATAAATTGACCTTCGTTATCTTCAATTCTTCGAACTTCATATCTCCAAGAAAGAGCGGAGAGAGGTACCTCACCGTCGGGTACACTTGTTGATCCCAGCGTACTTACTCTCCGCCACATATATATATATATATATATATATATATATATATATATATATATATATATATATATATATATATATATATATATATATATATATATATATATATATATATATATGTATACCGTATATATATATATATATATATATATATATATATATATATATATATTAGTGATGGGACGATTAATCGGAATCGGGAGAATCGGTTTTTTTTCAGGAATCGGAAGCGGAATCGGCAAAATTGTACCGATTCTTTGACCGATTCTTTGGTATACATTCAATCTGAAAATAATTTTTATTCGATCTTTATGATATTTCAAAGACAATATTTCGATGTCTGCCGTATTGATTTTTAATTTCAGTTCTTCCTGAATTCTATTTAATTAAAGAAAATTGGATTGAGCGGCGCATCTTTACGTAGAGCCTAAGATATCATGTTAGGATTTTCAGACAGGCTGACATTTGGCAATGTTTCGTTAGTCATGTTATGTAATATGTTTTGATAATTATATACCCGTGAACTCGTAAGTGAGCATTGAAATATTTGCCTTGTAGGCTTGTAATAATTGGAGCTATTGAATATAAATGCTATCCTTCGAGTTTCACCTTTTCACGTATCTCACACAGCATCTAATATAAGTGATTGTCTTCAAAATGTTATGGAAGAATCAATATTCCTGCTAATAAAATTCATGTTATAGGAGGATAACGCACCAAATATGGCTGCAGGAGTTACACAAGCAGGATTCCAGGAATTACCTTGCTTTTACACTCTTTGACACTAGTTCTCAATGATGCCATATTTGAACAAAGAGTGAAAAAAATATATCCATATGCAAACAAATCGTAGGTCATTTTAATCACTCGCCTCAAGCTATTGCCAAGTATGAAGAATATCAATCTAGATTTAATTTACCACAACACAGATTTATTCAGGATGTACAAACCAGATGTAGCGTATCATATAAGTCCGTAGTAATTCTCAAAAGACGGCTCTCATTTCATATTGCAGGGATCATTCAAAACCTGCATGTTAGAAACAACGGACGGGTCTTGATAAATTGCTAAAAATACTTAAAATTTGTTGATTGTACAAATTTATTGAGCCACAAGGAATCAATGGCATCGGCAATAATCCCAAATATGAAAGTGATTTGCAGTTTTTTTTTGAAAAGAGTCAGAAAAAAAGGACTATTTGAGGGACTTGGGTCTACAGTATCAGCATGGAAAAATTCAGTAAAAAATAGATTTCAGCATTTACTTTACTGATAAGAATCTTGTGCTTGCTACCTATCTTGATCCACGCTTTAAAACTACATTCCTTGAGGATGAATATAACAATAAAAAGTGGAAGATATTATTGCCAAATGGATGCGAAGATATATAAATGTGTAAAGGAAAGGAAAACAGTTTCCACCACTTTAAACCAATCTTCCGATTCTTCTCATTTATCAACAGAATAGGGTGAAAAATATACTGAAGATAATAGTTTTAACTTCAGTTTTGAAAGCTGTTTTCGGAATTTAAAGAGAAAAAGACTTTAAAAACAGCAAAGAAACTCATTCCTAAGGAGAAAGACACATATATTGAAAAATTGAAGATGTTATAAAAGTAGAAATCAGCCAATATAAAAATATGAAACATTAAAAATTCAGAAAGTTCCTTACAATGGTGGTCATCGAATAAAGGTACCTTTCAGCATTTGTGTGTCCTTGCTAGAAAATATTTAAGCTCGTCCCCCTTTTCCGTGGAAAGTGAAAGACTCTTCAGAATTGGAGGATCAATTTATTCTCCTAAAAAATCGGATGCACTCAGAAACGGGAGAAATGTTAATGTTTTTGCACTACAATTTAAGAGTCATGCTTTGACTACAAATAATAATTATAATTTTGCTTCAAGATCTTACTTTTAGTAAATTAAAGAAGGAATTTTTTTAAACAAAAA
>JABUQX010040172.1:0-7500 GCA_015478945.1 Trachelipus rathkii
GAGAGGATTTTACATTCTCAATAATAAACTAAATGTAAGTGTATTCATTGGCTGACTTGAACTGTCGAATCAATCAATCACTGTGTGCGATTTTCTTGATTCTTAATATCGTCCTAACAGTGGCTATGTGACGCTTCAGTAGGTAGTAGTGATTTATTGTACAATAGTATTTATTGACTTTATCATGTGATGTTATAATAATTAAATAAGTTATTATTCTTGTTAGTAGTTAGTCACCTATAAAATTCAGTAGCAATTTGGAGTTATTATTATTAATTAGTTATTTATTAATTATTATTATTATTAACTATTGAGTGGATTGGATTTATTATATTATTATATTTTTATTATGATTATTATTATTATTATTATTAAGTATTATATTATTATTTATGTATTATTATTATTAAAGGGTTGCGAGAAGGCCAAACTTCGTGTGCATGCGCCCCCGTCAGGCGCGAATTGTAGGGACTCGCCGCGAAACCGACGCTTGAGCCTCAATGGCGCAATATTGGCACGCGAACGAGTAAATATTATAAATATTATTATACAGCGTTATGCAATGTATTCTGTTTTCTACGCTTAGTCCGTACACTTTCAATAAATATATTTTTCCTTTAAACTACGACTTTAATAAATTATTTATCTATTTATATTTTTAATTTCTTTTCATATAATCCGTTTTTTAAACTTTGGACATTAACTATAATATTTTGAGAACATCATTTTCTTTTAAGCTGAAACGTTTTTATTTGTTATTAGAAAATCTGTTTCATTATTAAAATGTTTTTAAACATTTTATTGTTTTCCTAAAAAATCAATTTTTTAAAAACATGTTCGTTATTGACCCTAAGGCAATAAGTCAATAAAGCAGTAGCGCAAATACCCAAGTTCCAGCCACTTCCCATCGTCATGCGCTATTTCTTTATTGCTTTCAGTCATATTTGAACACCATTTTGTGAAAATAGCTTCATTGTTTATTGAATATTTTAATATTCAAGGTAATCATTACACGTAAAATATTCATGTTCAGTGGGATGTTTTTTATATACGAAGGAGATATTCTATTTTTGCACTATATTCTATAACTGTATATCTGTTTTTACACAAACTATATTCACTCGTCATAGATTACATCACAACTGTTCTATTTCCCTTATCCGTCATAATGAATGACGCCATTACGAAGAGCAGATTAGGTGCATTACAACTAATCCATGAATAGGGATAACGAATAATCTGCTGATAATGAGACAGATATACAAAGTCCATGATTTTACAGTTTCTTATTGCGTGCCATGGCTTAAAGACTGTTGCGCGAGTTTTCATTGCATTTAAACTCGTCAAAACGATACCATTAAATATGGTTTGCCATTTAAAAAATATATGATCAAACGAACGGTTAAGTAGCCTTGTATTTTGAAAGTTAAATGATATTACTAAATACAGCATAATATTCCTTTAAATATATATTTATAATTTATCTTCAATAACTCAGAAACTCAGTCCTCCTAAAAATTGCAACAAGAAAGTTGCCTAAAAATTCGTAGGGGATTTAATTCAAACGTTGACCGAAAGGTGATTTCAATTCTTCCTCAATTTTTCAGATATCGTATTTTTTCCGGTCAATTTGGGTTTAGTTTTTTTTAAAAATCATTTTGTTATAACTTTGATTTTGTTAATCTGAATTACATGAGAATTGCACCAGATACTCGTCTCAATATCTTTTAGCTCCGCTGAAAAGTAAATTCCATTTTACAATATACATTAGTTTTTGAGTTATTCAATATTTAGTAACTGACACTACCTCACTTTATTTTATCGTTTTGAAACTAGCATTTTTGCATTTTACACCCTTTATTTCATACGTGTGTATCAAAACCCGGCCTCCATCCCAGAAATTTCAATAAATAAATATATATATATATATATATATATATATATTATATTATAATGTGTATAAAAATTGTAAGAATATATATATATATATATATATATATATATATATATATATATATATATATATATATATATATATATATATATATATATATATATATATATATAATTACCAGAAATTTCTTTAAAATCATGTTTTTAAAATTGTTCTATTAATGTTTCTATGGTTTTTAGACCCTGAAACTTCATACACTTGTTCAATATAGTGTAATTTAACAATGGTGTTAGTTTCGTAATAATAAAGTACTTAGTTTTCCTTTTATTAAAGCTCTAATCTAGTAAGCCAAAATAGGCTTGGTTTCTGGAAAAGTCAATTGCTTTTTTTTGATAACCGTCAAAATCATTGTAGCTCTTTTAATATTTGGCATAAGTGTATAAATTGCATATCGGCTTAATTCCCATACTCTATACTTTGTACTGCATTGTTTTCTTTATTCAAATTGACTCTTTGACCCATAATAATGGGTCAAAGTTCATGATTTTATACAATCTGAAATTACCTTTTTTTTCATTTATGTTCTGAGTTCAAAGCTCATATTGATACCATTTCAATAAGAAAATTATACCGGATTTACTGTTATACATCTGGTTATTGTACTAGTAAATTGTTACTAGTAAAATTCTTTATTTATTTCTCTATGGGAGAAATTAATTACCTGTTGCGAAGCAAGATATATCTTGATATTTATTGCAAATTTGTCGCAACATTTGTCTTATTATTGCAAATTTGTCGCAAGAAGCCTGTTGTGCCTATGTCGGCGCTGCTTGACTTTGGTTGGTTGCTTCTGTAAACCAGGAATTAAATTTAAACTAATTTAAACTAATTTATATTAAATAAAATTTAAATTAAATAATTTAATTGAAACTAATTTAAATTAAATAAAATTTAAATTAAATAATATTTAGGAACACTAAAGTAATATATATAATATATAAATATATATAAAATAAAAAAATATATATATATATATATATAATATATATATATATATATATATATATATATATATATATATATATATATATATATATATACATATATATTATAATATTATATATATATATATATATATATATAATTACTATATAATATAATATATATTATATATATAATAATATATATATATATATATATATTAATATTATATATATATATAATATATTTATATATTACTTTAAGTGTTCCTAAAATATTCATTTAATTTAAATTTTATTTGAATTTAAATTAGTTTGGACCAAAATTATTTTATTTTAAATTTTATTTATATAAATTATTTAATATTTTCAAAAGTTCACACCTGGTTTACCAGAATGCGCAACCAACACCAAAGTCAAGAAAGCGCCGATCATAGTCACATACAGGCCTTCTTGCTGACAAATTTACCAATTACTAGGTAAAAATGTAAACTCACTTTAGAAACTTTTTGTTAATAAATGTATATATATTATATATATATATAGTATATATATATATATATATATATATTATATATATATATATAATATATATATATATATATATATATATATAATATAAACTATATAAATAGAGATATATATATATATATATATATTGTGCTAACAAACAACAAAAAATATGACGTCATTTCTTGGTTCTCATTGGCCCTCCGTGACGTCATAGAAATGTTGCTCTCTGATTGGTAACACCGGTCTGGTTCGAATACTACTTTCATGGTATTCGAGGAAGACTCTTAAATTGGATTAAAAATTGACTATCGGATTGACGACAACTACTCGTTATCAATGGTGAATGTTCAGATTGGGCGAATGTTATCGTGTATACCCCAAGGATCTGTACTTTGTAAAATACTGTCATTATAATGGGATTCATTTGGAGGTTTGTTTTTATGATGGAAATAAAACGCATAGCATTAAAGCTCATGGTGAAAAGTTTATTATGAGTCGAAAGAACAATGTATGAAATTTACTTTTTAAAGATTTTCCCATTTAAATGTTGGCCGCGACTACGGTTTAAATGGTCCGTCCTGAAGGTCCAATCGTGAACGACGCGTTTGAGCACAGCGACCGGAATTTCGTGAATGCGAGCAATGTTGGCTTCTAAAGCGTCGATGGAGGCTGGTTTATCCCTGAAGATCAGTGACTTCACGTAACCCCAAAGAGAAATATCGCAATGGTGTGATATTCGCACGACTCTAGGAGGCGCAGTTCAAGGTCCAAAACGTGAAAATCAGTTGCTGCACCAAAATGATTTTCTTCAATAGGTTCCATTGTTTCTCACGCTGTATGGCAAGTAGCCGCCGTCTTGTTTGAAACCAAAATCTCACGAGAGGCCACGGGCTTCCAATTTGTGGCAGCATATTCCGTTATCATGCACGATATCGTTCACATTCACTGTGTAGCATTTCTGTCCCGAACCGTCATTTGTTAAAGAAATATAGACCCGATGATCCCGCCGCCCCAAAGACCCACACAAACTGCATTTCTGTGGCCTGTAGCGGTAGCTCTTTAAACTCCTCAGGTGCTCACCAAACCCAATGTGGCAGTTCTGTTTATGTAACCAACCCTTTGAGCCAGAATGGGCCTCATCGCTGAAACAAAATCTCGCGATACAACAGGGGATTTTCAATTGAGCTGATGTAGAGCCCATTCACTGAAAAAACGCCGCAAACCTAAGTCGGAGGCTTCAATTCCTGTACGAGTTGGATTTTGTATGCTTTAAATCCAAGCTCCTTACGTAAAATATGCCACGTTGTGGCGTACGACAAACCTAGCTCTTGCGAACGGCCCCGAATCGATTCGTCAGGGTCGTCCGCCACACTGACAGCTACAGCCGCCATATTCTCTTCACTGCGAGCTGGATGTGGTCTAATCCGTCGGGTATCATCCAATAATGTAATCTGCGTTTCAAATTTGCGGATGGTATTGGCAATAGTGGTTTCGGTAGGTCTGTGATGCGCACCATATGTTGCTCTAAGTGCACGAAACACATTTTTCCCAGAACGATGATTTTCGTAATACAGCTGGAGACGTTGTTGCTGTGTGAGTCCTTCCATGATGATTTGTCAAACAATACTGGAAATGAAAACGGGATAGTTAGACACGTGTCGCTCGTGGTTTGTCAGATACAACCTATTGTAAAACAAACCCACATATGAATCACCCAATATATTCAAATAACATAGATGATAATATTTTAAGCAATATTTTGAAATTTGCGGATGCTACGAAGCTTGTAAATCTCATAAATTGTGAGCAAGATTATCAGGTACTCTGAATCGATTTGAATAAGATTGGAAATTAATCAAAAACATGTCAAATTAAATTTAATACCAATAAATGTAAGGTTATACATTTTGGGAGTAGGAATAATGAATATGAATTTTACAAAATAGCTGATTCAGTTATCAGTTGTAGTGAGGAAAAGGAACTATGAGTATTAGTTTATAAGGATTTAAAGTTTGATAAATAATGTGCTGAAGCTGTTAAGAAAGCTAATAAAGCTCTAGATTTTATGACCAGAAACTTTGAATATAAATCTAAAAATATAGTAGTACCTCCCTTTAAAACGTTAGTTAGACATCATCTGGAATATGCAGCACAGTTTTGGAGGCGATACCTTAAAAAGGACATAGAAAAGATTGAAAGAATTCAAAGAAAGGCAGCCAAATTAATTCCCGATTGAGAGGTAAGTCATTACCGAGCAACGAACTACGTGAACCTATGATATCCATTCTTTAAAGAACAAGAAGAATTGAGAGGAAAATAAAATAGAAGTTTTCAAAATACTAAAAAAATTTGACAATATTGATTATAGCAATTCTTTAGATACGATTATAATGATGTGACAAGAAATAATGGACATAAACTTTCTCATAAACGCTTTCAAACCAAAATAGCAAAGAATTTTTTTACCTACGATATAATTGAGAAATGAAATAGTCTTTCTTATGAAATAGTGAACAACGGCAACATAGATTCATTCAAGAAAAGGTTAGATATATACCTTAAGGAAATTGGTCTTTGAATTTCAATTCAACTCCATTTCTACTTTATTAAAACAATAGAATTAGTAATGACCTAGACATGGTAAAATCAAATGGACTTTTGAAATCATTTGGTAAATGTTAAAAAATACATCATAAAAAGAATTATTTCGCCAGAACTTTGATGCTCACCACCTGGAACGTGTTCGTTCTGAGAAGGTGATCTCATCGATCGCACTATCGCCTTAGATTATAATAAATAGGTTTGATGTTCGCAGCCTAGAGCGTACTTCGTTCTAAAACGGTGATATCGTGGATAACATTGAGTAGCACTCTGATGTTTGCTACTTAGAGACAGATCTATTCTAAGTGAGCAGAAACAGTATGTCACAATTTAAATGTATAAAACGAGTAGTATCTTTCCAATTATTGATGTTAAAAATACATAAACATATCTGTTTTAAGACAGTGGACATATCCACCCCAAAAAAAACTTTGATCACACTGAGTAGGAGAAATAATCCAAAAACAAACATTCCACAAACTTGTAGCACTGTGATATTGGATATTTGGCGCTGCTTGGTAATAGATTCTATGGTGGTTGGTGTGCTGAATTAGCTTATAAGTCTATTAGTTAAAATAATTTAACTGAATTGCTGAAGGAGCATGGTGAGAGAACGGCATGACGTTTAGACATACATAAGAGCAGAGTTTTGTGTTTTTTTTATTGAGCTAATGACACATCCAATACGCATTGTAATTTAAGTGACTTAAAGTAAATACTTAACAAACTAGGCATTGAGTGGACTGTAAAGTCTTGGCTAGTCGGTTTTGTGTAGTTCTGTAGTTCTTATTCTTTTTATCATTATCATTAGCATTATTCTTATTTTAATTCTTATTCTCATTCTGCGATTCTTTTGTTCTTCTTCTTTTTCTTATTTCCGTCCGATATTTCTTATTCGTTATATTTTTATTATCTCTATTTGCTGTTTTGCTCGTTTCTTTGTTTTTTAGGGCAATGATTTTGGGATGAGGTGATTCGAATCGTTGGCAGGAGGTTTTTTGTCGCGGTATGTGTATGGTGTAGCAGTTTTGAACAATAGATCTGAACGAATATGTTAGTGATCGAAGGTGTTCTGGTTTATTTGAATAAGAAAGAGAAGAGTAAGTTGTGAAAGTGCCGGGTGGTGGCTGTTGGGTTATTCGACATAATGAGCACGTTAGGGCGTTGTTCTGACTACTTTTTGAGACTATTTTGAATAACATTAAATTTTTACGAAACTACCTCTTAGAAAAGGATATAGAAAATATAGAAAATATATAGAGAAGTATATAGAAAAGGATATTTTCTCAGTTACTTTCTATATATATATATGTATGTATATATATCTATATATATTATATATATATCATTATTTTACTTGAAGTACTATATGATAGTTAGTATGATGAATGATAGTAGCTTGGTTTTAGCTATGTGATGAGTGTGCAGTATGGGGTGTTGAGTTTATTTAGGTGGGTAGTGATTGTGAGTAGGTAAGTATCAGTAGGTATGATTGTAGTGATAAGGTGTAGC
>JABUQX010040172.1:15000-17500 GCA_015478945.1 Trachelipus rathkii
TTCCTGATTAATTCGTCTTCAAAAAATGCCACGTTTCCAAATTTTGTTGATTAGATATAATTTATAGATTGTTCTCTGATGAGTTTTGAAGCTTGCCAACTAATGCATGTAATAAATCACTCTCTCAAAAACTATCAATTCATATCCTTTTCGATGGTTCTCCTCCCGTCTAATGCTTAGCATAAGCAAAAAAATGTCTTAGGAATCCTCATATTACAACGGTTGTTATGGGGACTCCGAAGAAATTGCGAGTCCTCTTCAGTTTTACCTAGTGTGAAGAAGTGTTAGTTAAATCTCCGTTGCAAGTGTTTGTTGAGCTTGGGATTTTTTATTTTTCAGTTTTTATTTAATGTTAGTGTTTTAATTAATATGTTAGGTTTTAATAATTTTAAATGACAAAATTAATATTTCTAATGGCATGCAGCATAAACTCTTTACGATAACTAAATTAGTTTTTAATGTTTTTAATTTTTACCGTTCTATTGTAGCTTAGGGTTTTTTAACTAAAGCTAGATTTTAGGAATAATAAATTTTAAGTATTAGTTTTTTTGCTAGTTATTATTAGGTTTTGCTTATTTTATTTTTTTCTGTTTTTTATGACTTGTATTAATTCTGTGTTTTTAGTTTTAATATTAGATTAGTTCATTGGGAGTATGAACGCATGTATGCTGTGTGGTTGTCGAGTGACTGGATGGAGTAGACGTGGGAGTAGGAGTAGAAGGAAGTTTACCATAAACCTTGAAGCTTAACTTCGATGTCTATGATTCAAAATCTATTTTTCTTCTCCTACCTTATGTTTCTGCTACTACCTCCCCCCCTAATAAAATAGATTTTGTAGTTTTTAAAAAAAAAATATTTTCTACTCCGAAACTCTTTATTTCTTCTCATCCAAATTCCGAGGGCCTCTATTTGGCTTATGAGATTTTAGTGTACACCACACTGAATGGTTGGGCTCCCTTCACGCTTATAAATGTGGAGAGGAGTCCAAATCGTTCAGTATTGTCAGTGATTTGAAATAGTTGATTGTTTAGACCTATATATATTTATATATATATTATATATATATAATATATATATATATATATATATATACTATATATATATATATATATATATTATATATATTATATATATATATAGATCACCTAACAATTCTTGAATTCGCTTGATTTTATGCTTCACTACTTCTCATTCTTGAAATATAATACGCCATTTTTCCTTCTTTCGGCAACCTTGACCAAAATCTTAGTTATAATGTTATCTTCCTAGAAACTCCACCATGCCCGAAACTTATTTTCTGAAACTTTAATATGGATAATTAGGCTATTAGGGGACATGGAGTCGTTTCTTTGCTAACTTTCATTGGAGTGAATCCTGTTATTGTACAAATATACTCCTCTTTTGCGGCAAAAGTTGCTCTCGACTTCAGCTTTCCGATTCTCTTCATACCGATCTGGATATAATTTCCCGATTGGGTCACCTCAACCTTGTGAAATAAAACTTTTTAAAAAGTCAACTTCTTCACATCCTTTCACAAGAAGCTTGAGATTCTGTTATGTTTGTGGGAATTTATTTCTTCTTCTTAGTTACTCCAGTTATATAAGGGTCTTTCATATCTCCCCTTGTATGGAGTACTGTTCGCACAATTTTGATATGCTCCAGTTCCACCCTTCTTTTGGAAAGAGTTAACTATGTATCCTTTACATTCAAACTCCCTTGACCCTCTCTGCAGCGTGACGTTGGCGCAATATCTCTTTTCTATAGGTACTACAATGACAAGTGCTAGAGGAAGTTAACCTCTCGTTTCCATCACTGTTACATCGACCTCGTAGCACAACGGGTGCCTTGCTTTGACGTGAATTTTGTGTGAGGACTGAAAACTACAGGCTAGTCCTTTGTTGTCTCTCCTTTTCAGCCACTTTTGCCATGTTGAACTACCTGCCATCATCTGTTTTTTCTGCTGTATTTAAGTTTCATTTATTTAAAGAATACGTCTGCGCTCACCGTTCATTTTATTACTCTGCCCCTTCTTGAAAAGTGCTCTGTCAGTCTATAAAAAAATAATTGAGAGATTTTTACCCCCATCTCAGTTACTCTAACAACCAACTAAACAAGTGTCTCATCCTCCTTGTATAGAGCACTGGTCTCATATCTGGGGTAGCTTATGTTTCACTATTCCTTTAGATAGGGTCGAGAAAATACCAAAAGACTTATAAATTGTTCTATACTTTCAAATTCACTTGACCCTCTATCTTTGTGAAGCGAAGTTGGAGCTTTGTCTCTTTCATATAGTTATTACGACGGCAATTGCTCGATGGAACTGACCACCCGTATACTAATGCACCACCATTACAAAGCCCTCGCTGTACAAGGGGTGCAGTGCCTTTATAAATTTTGTAAATAGGTCTGTTCATTTTGGTGCATCCTTCTCTCCAGTTAGTTCTGTTCTTAGGAATTCTCTTCCATCTTTTATATTTCTTGCTAAATTTAATCTATCTTA
>JABUQX010040172.1:22500-25762 GCA_015478945.1 Trachelipus rathkii
AAATGTAAAAAGACAGGCCGAGATATATTTTAAATTAGGTTTTTGGAGACGGTTATAGGGTTGAGTTAAGGTATTGTGTTATTGAAGTGTTACGTTACTATTTTATGATTATTGGAGACGGTTATAGGGTTGAGTTAAGGAAATTGTGTTTTGAAGTGTTACGTTACATTTTAGTTTTTGGAGACGGTTAAGGTTAAGTTAAGGGTATTGTGTTATTGATGTGTTACGTTATATTTTATGATTATTGAAGACGGGTTATAGGGTGTATTGAAGTGTTACGTTACTATTTTATGATTATTGGAGACGGTTATAGGGTTGAGTTAAGGAATTGTGTTATTGAAGTGTTACGTTACTATTTTATGATTAAGTTACCACTGGTTTGTGCCAGGTCGTGTTCTATTTTGTAAATATTTATAGCTAGTTACTGGACTGCCGAGTTTGTGGAGGAATAGGAAGTAAAGTTACGATGGAATTGAGACACGAGTACAGGCAAACGTACGAATTGGTTAAAGGTTTGAGAATATATACGTGTATGGGCAGGCGTGAAAGTTTATTATTAGTATTATTAATAATATTATTTATTATATTAATATTATATATTATTTTATTATTATATATTATATTACTTATTATATTATTATTATTATTATTATTATTATTATTATTATTATTATTATTATTATTATTATTATTATTATTATTATTATGTTTTACCTGTATGTTTGTGTGAATGTAAGGAAGCTTCCGCAAAAAGTGTGTATATATTAGGTTAGGCTTTTAAATAATAACAGTTATTATTATTATTATTATTATATTATTATTATTATATTATTAATATTATTATTATTATTATTATATATATTATTATTATATTATTGTTAGTTTCTTTAACGGTGGTATTATTATTAGTATTATATTTATTATTATTATATTTTATTATATATTATTATTCTTATTATTATAATATTATTATATATATTATATTATTATTATTCATTATTATTATTATTATTATTATTATTATTATTATTATTAATTATTTATTATTATTATTATATTATTATTATTATTATTATTTTACTGCACTGTATGTCAATTATAATCTCTTTGGAAAAAGGAGGGTTTTCTTTCAAAGGAACCAAACCGACAAATACTGGGATTTATTGGGCTGAAGCCTGACCCAACCCGGAAGGATTTATTAATTGAAACTGGCCCAACCCGGACGGATTTATCTGGTTTTGGCTGAAACCTGGCCCACCCGGAGGGATTATTAACTGAAACCTGACCCAAGCCCGGAAAAGGATTTTTAACTAAACCTGACCCCAAACCCGAAGATTTATTTAACTGAAACCCTGACCCCGAACCCGGAAGATTTATTATGTACTGGGACCATTCTGGCCTTTGGTTATATGAAACCTGGCCCCAACCCGGAAGGATTATTTAATTGAACCGCCAACCCGGAAGGATTTATATCGGTTTTTAAAGGGAAACTTGGCATCAACCTGAAGGATTTATACTGGGCTTTTAGATTCGAGATGGTTCTATTCGGACCATGGATCGCTTGCACCGGTGGGAGGGTACTGAGGTACTCCAACCGTTCACCCGTGGGAGGTTACCTGAGTGTACTCCCCACCTTCACCCGATTGGGAGGGTACCTGAGTGTACTCCCACCTTCACCTGGATTGGGAGGGTTACCTGAGTGTACTCCCACCTTCACAGGAACTAAAGGGAAGTCTATTACTATTTATTTTCCCTGAGACAGTAAGTCCTAACATTGTAACTGTATCAGTGACCCAGTTGAGAGGGTGTAATGACTTAGTGCCCTGTTACTTATAATAAATCCACGGTGTTGTTAATATTTCAATACGGAGTTCTAGTTATACTGGTCAGACAGTTTGCCCGTGTATAGTGACCTGATCGTCACAGATATTCTATTTATTTCTAATTGATTTAGCTTTGGATATCGTGAACATTTATGATATCTACTGAGCTTTTATTTATTGATATTTTAGGATTTAATATATATATTTTTATTTACTTAGAGATTTTCCTTGGGTGGGGGATATTGGGTAGCCTGGTAGGATCTTATTTTGTGAGATAACGCTGCGATTTATAACTATTATTCTGTTTAGCACTGTAAATATAATAAACCCGTTTTGTCTTATTCCCTGACCCTAGTTGGAATCTGCAGAACCTTTGTAGACCTCCCGCGTGTATGGTGGCTCAGACGATTAGTGGGTTGTCCGCAACACAATATATATATATTATATAGTGAGTAAATATATATATTATTAATTATTTATATATATATATGTAGTATTATATATATATATAATATAATAATTTATATATATATATAATATAATATATAAAAATATATAATTATTATAGTATACATATAAAGAGGGTGGAGTTTCAATATTTATGCGATTTTTCCACGGTTGCTATGGAGAAACTCCAAGCTGGAATCTTTAGGGCCCTCAAATTCGCCAAAATCATCAAGGATGATGTCTAATTCATAATTCTATGAAGGTTATTGATCCATCTGCCTGGAAAAGTTGTCTGGTTGTTCAGAACTTTTTGGCAACCATAAATCTGCAACTATGTAAAATCATACAGAAAATGCTTTCAGACTTCAAAAATTTGAATGCTAATATGTGCATAAAGTTCACTTTCTACATAGTCATTAGACGGTTTTCCGGATAATCTAGTCCTCGGAGTTTAAGTGAGGAACAGGGAGGAGGTTCCATCAGAATCAAGTGATGGAAGAAAGAATACCAAGGAAGATGGATACACACATGATGGCAGGCTATTGTTGGAGCCTTCAACTGATTGTCCACGTCTGCACACAGAAGACACAATAGACACGGATTGTAAGCATTAATTGTGATTTCACTTGTACGAATTGAATGTTTGACCTATTAGCATTTTATACTCATTAAATGTCTTTGATATATTTTCGTGTTTTTTTTTTTGTTACGTTACAAACTAACATAAATTGTTTGTTTTAATGATGTATGTGACACCTGTATCTCAAAACTAGAGCCAATCTAGGAAACGGAGGTCATATTCGGAATCCAACAAGTTACCTATATAATGACCTTCAAATGTTTTGCCGCAAAATCTTTGTTGACCAGTGTTGAGTTTACTTCAGTGTTGTACCAGAAGTGAAGCAAGGTAAAATTAGTTTATTATTATTTAGTTTTCTACATAGCTATTCATTTATAGTAGTATATTTCTTTCACATTTGTTCTTTTTGTTT
>JABUQX010040173.1:0-22500 GCA_015478945.1 Trachelipus rathkii
TAATTTAAAGTATAAAAGTTATTTCAAGCCAAAATTCTAAAACTTTTGATAATACGGTTTCTGTACACAAAATCAGTCCAATAGGCAATTGTGTTAAGAAGGGGGCTAAACCAAATCGTCGTCAGGGAAAAGGATCAACAGGGAAAAGGATCAACAGGGAAAAGGATTGACACGTCATTAAATACTCCACTCACTGTTTTGTATGGTTTTTTTTTTAGATACGACTTGTGGAAAAAACTTTAGCAGATTTATAAATTTAAAAAGGTTAAAAAAGAATTTAAAAAGTGTCAACATTGCCAGATACAGGTAGCTATAGCAAGAATAATGTGCGGTTGTGGTTACCAATTTATTTTCAACGTAGGCGATCAGCTTCCAATAATTCTGATAATAGAACAAGCCTACGCATAAAAAAAACGAATTCTTCGACTGGTTCTTATACGAGGAGAAAATGAGAAAGGGTGGACAGGGTGAATAACGCGTAGGGATGATTCAGCATCCTCTAATTTTTCAATTTTTTTTTCATTTTTCCTTATCACGTGCTTTTTTTTAACATTAAAAATATTAATTTTCAAAGCATTTAAGCCTATTTATGAAAGAATTGCTGAAGTTCCGTCCTTAATTTAAATTATAAAAGTTATTTCAAGCCAAAATTCTAAATATTTTGAGTAAATACGGTTCTAAACACAAATCCGTACAATAGGCAATTGTGTTAAGAAGGACTAACCAAAATCGTCGAAAGAAAAAAAAAAAAAAAAAACCAACAAAAAAAAAAAAAAAAAAACGTGGGATGCAAGCCATCAATACAAACTCCTACTCGCCCAACAAAGAAAGAATAAACGAAGAAACCAGTTCTACCAAAACGCAAAGTAACGAGTGAGAGGATCCGTCCCCCGTACGGTCTTGCACACGCTCTACGGCGTGGAACTCTCTCCCTTCCTGATTGGGCCCACGGATAGACTTCCCCTAGCCCTCTAATTGAATGGTACACGAAGCGCGGCCGCGTAAGGCCTAGCCCCCTATATCAAGAATTTATGTAAACAAAAAAAATATTGTCCACTATTCTCAAAAACATCCTTAGTCTTTTCTTTCAACTCCCCGCAATGGAGGCATGTTCGCCACAACAAACAACTGACCAACAAAACCATAAAGAAAAACATAGAAAGAACCACTATATCTAAGCCAGTCCCCTGGAAGAATTCACACAAATGGCAAGACAAAAATGAAAGATTACAGAAAGAAAAGGACTAAAATTGCGGGAGTAAGCGAACGCCGTAAGCCCTAAAATACTAACACATTACTATTAGAAATCCGTAGGGAAGATTATGGACATTCCCAGGTGGGCATTTGGCATTGGAAAATAGGAATATTCAATCCGGCAATAGAACTATAACTTAGCGAGTGGGCTCAATAAGATTTCTATATCACCCATAATCACATCAATATCCTACACACAATGTTCTTACATGTAGAGTAGACATCGCATTATACAACACTCAGACAATAAGAACATTACGAGGGTACTATAAATTATAACGAACAACATTCTTTACAAATAAGTACTCTGGATAAATGTGGGGGAGAAAAGAATATATCCCACAGGGGGGTTAACGGAATTTCAGCTACCACGCGAAAAAGCATCGCTCATAGAAGGCGAGTAAAAAGCACACCAGCCTGGACTAGAGTATCTATTAATGGCCGAAACCAACATAGTCCCACTGCTAACCCCTACCACACAGAAGAACACTCCAAAATGCTATAGGAATCGCGCCTAATCGGGATCGTCGCTTCGGAACTAGATCATCGAACCCACGCCTGTAAAGTAGCCGCACATACACAATAAATGTATATAATCCTGAATTCGGAGATATGGAAAACTTAGTTGAGATATATAGAATCGGAGATATAAATAATGGAAATGTATAAAGAAATAGGAATGAAGGCGGGACCAAGAAAAAAGGAGAGGGAAGGAGACCGGATAGAATTCCGGGCTAGTAATTAGCGACAAAAGGGGTAACATTTAGAGAGTTATATCTTACGCAATAGTAAACGGATAAAAAAAAAAAGAATGAATTAAACGGTATTAGTTAAAATTAAAGACTAAGTGCTAGTAGAGCTCCACCACAACACAAAAAATGCTGAGCGATACTAGAACCCTGCTACAGCCTAATGTCCTGGTGTGACCGTCCAAATGACAGTGTGATGTGGTTGTGTGGGCACGAGCGTAAAATAAGCATGGGAGGACAAAAATAGAAAAAAGGGAGAAAAAAAGCGAGGGAAAGAGTTTGGCAATAGGAATAACTGTCATGACTTCCGTTCCCATCACCTTCAAAATCATGTAAGATTATTTATTATTATAGAGGTGGGAGAGAATATTGACATAGAATAATAAAACTCAGCATCCCAAACCAGGCAAGAAAAAAACATAGGTACAGGACTAACAATTTAATTTGAGTCAAGGGTTGTGTGGTATGGTAAAATTGAACAAAAGACATAACCATCCTGGGACAGGTGAATGCTACTTAGGGACGACGTCGGAGATAAATAACTATAATGAGGAGATAGAAAATAATACTGAATGATGCTTTTCGGGATTCGAGAAACAAAGATAAGATAATCTAATTAATACGATTGGAGGAATTGTACAGTTGGGGGGACGACATATGAATCAGGTTTGACCTAATGTTACCCGCCACGCGTAGAATCAGCAGAGGATAGCCAAAACGGAATAAAAAACAACAGCTCCGGAAAGAAAATAATATCAGGAGCCGACTAACCGCAGCACAGCAGATTCCCTCTGCCAACGGCGGTTCCGCAGGCCAAGAACCATAAAAGGAAAAATGACTAGAAAAAAAAATAGTGCATTCCGAACCAAAAAAAACCTGAGAACTCAAACACAGCACCAACAACTGCTAACTGTTATCACAGGCCACAGCAATACGGAAGAAGAACTAAAAATAAAGAAATATAAAAGAGAATAAAGAAATTAGAGTCTTACTTTAAACGAAGAATAAAGAAAAGTTTAATAACAACACCTCTCCCATCTTGCCAAACAAAACATAAAAAAAACTAAGGATATAATAAATTATTACAAAATAAGTGATAATGTGAGTATGGGTACGATAGCTAGTAGAGAATAATGAGTCTACAAAAAAAATAAGAAAAGTACAATATAAAAAAAACATAAGTATGGTATAAGTATTTAACTGGCTGTTGGATAAATAGAAAAAACGAAGGTAGAGATATTAAAACAGTCAATAATTAGATATTTGTGGTTAACGGTAGAAGAAGTAGAAATAGTATGAAAGCATGTGATGGACGGTTATAAAATCAGATAAATATGCAAGGGTTGGAAAGATGGTAAAATATACGATCAATTAATATGTTAGATTTTAAATGTATAAAAGAATATACAGTAATAAATGAACAAAAAACGAAATAGGAATATGGGAAAAGCACGCACGAAAAATACAAAAAAAAAATATATAAAATCAATAAGAAAAATAATAAAGTATCAAGAAAAAATCAATAAATAAAGAAGGAACGAAAAAGAAAACCAATAAATCAAAACAACCGAAGTCAGACAACACCCATTTTCAAAAGTATAGGCGGCCATCAAAACGATACATATACAGCACGCGCTCAAAGTTATATAACATGTACAGTTTACCAAAATTGGATGAATCCGTAATGAAAACAAACTAGAAGAAACAGAATCATATAGAAGCACCGCCACTTCACACAATGGAAAAGCCAAGCAGACTACAATCCAATTGCTATCATTAGCTCAGAAGAATAAACCAGAAGAAGAACGAGGAATATAGTGAGGAATGATAAATAAACACGATCACGAATAAGTAAAGCATAGCTCACAACAATAGTAAGGAAGATGTGTATAAGAAAAAAGATAGGATAGATGCAAAGTAAAAAAAGAAAACCTGCGGTGACCCATATGACAGAGTCTCTATATCATCTTAAAAAAAATGTTTCTTTCAAGTTAATTCTACGTTATTAAACTACATCCGCGGCTGTAAATCAAAAACAAATCAAAACTCGTATTGGGTCCCTGACTTACGTTCGACCGATAAGAACACAGAAAGACGGGAGGAAACTTGCTTTGAACGTAAAATGCTACTTCTTAAAAGAATCAAGTAGACAAAAGTATTCTCGGCTCAATTTCATTAAGTCGCAAAGTCGTATTGGTAGGATATGTGGATAGTTAATTAATTAGCAGTTTACTCAATTGACTAAGAGTCCAGTAAGAGATATCCTAGTATGTGAAATAGCAATTTGGGGGTTATATTTAATACAAATTTAAGCTGCGGTCCACTTGCAGTTCTTTCAGTTTTAATAGAAAACTGGCAACGCACCGGTTTATTGAGTATTGAATATAATATTCACCTAATGCGCGTACAAGAAAATACAAGTGGATAAATCAAAAAATAAAAAAAAATAACACCAACTAAATTAAGTAATAATGCGACGGCTACGTTCGAGTGCGAGGCAGCGCCAGAGAGAAAACTAGAAAATTAGTAAATGCTCATCTTCTTGGACAGCTAGAAGTATTCTCGTTTCTCTTTTGTATCTCGTCGTAGCGTAGTGGTCAAGACACGACTGTATGCAACGCTCTATTACCTGCTAAGTCAGAGATCGTTCCTAGTATGGTGAAAACTACATTTGCGGGGTATAATATTTATATATATATATATATATATAATATATAATATTAACAATAAATTAATACCAGTACTATAATCAATAAGATATATATAATAATATACCTATATATACTAGAAGAGAGAGAGAGAGCCAAGAGAGAGAGCACAGAGTCAGTAAAAACTTAATATAATATGATATACTATAATATAGTATATAACAATATTATTTAATATGAATATAGTAATACAATAATATATATAATATATACTATATATATATTATAAAGTATATATATATATACTATATATATATATATATATAAATATACATAATAAATATAACTTATCGACATGACGTGAGGGTGATGTTTAATTCGGCTACTTGTGCAGTGATTTTGCAATAAATGTAACGCGTACGTTTTGTATTTTTCTCTTTTTTCCTTTTTTTTCCTTTTTCCACTTTTAACGTCCGATGGCCGTGACTAACAGACTGCACTCATCTACCTGAAAGTCGGTCGACTTTTATTTGGCGTAACCAAGTCTGACGTTTCCTTTTCTAGTTTATCGATCGTGTCCAGTCCATATATAAACTATATATAATAAACTA
The DNA here is from genome assembly GCA_015478945.1 of Trachelipus rathkii. Lineage (NCBI taxonomy): Eukaryota > Metazoa > Arthropoda > Malacostraca > Isopoda > Trachelipodidae > Trachelipus > Trachelipus rathkii. The sequence goes on from JABUQX010040173.1 coordinate 5,263, forward strand.
ATACTAATATATATAATATAACATATAATTATATATATATATATATATATATTATATATATACTATATAACTACTATAATATTATATTATATATATATATATATATATACTATACGCCTATATATATATAATATATATATATTTATATATATATATAGATATATGTATATATATATTGTTTATATGACACAATAACCAGTCTGAGCCACCGTATTGCGAGAGGTCAATATGGTTCTCCGCTGTCTTCAATAAGGGTCCCAGGCAAACCTAAGCAACACGGTTTTTACGGCAAGTATACTTAATACAACACAAATCAGACTATCTAATAATAATGGTCAATATATGTACCCCAATCAATACCCACTCTACCGTCAAACATGAGCGTAGCCAATATAATACCACAATAATGATCAATAAAACTGAAAAGCTCAATATAAGCGAATAACTAATTCCACCAAAATGTACAATAAAGCAGATAAATACACAGAGTAACAAATATATAATTACCGACAATAATCATATTAAATCAAATAATAAATAGGCGATAATAATATAAATACCCTCACAAAAATTGTTTAAGTAAATAACAATACACATATCGATAATAATCAGTTAATTACTCATTTATAGTTAAACTGCTTATAAGCACTAGGCACACATCCCATGGGAAAGACTCGTTTAGGCATATAACCGCGGACTCACTATCCCTTCGTACCTGATAACCGTGTAGCTTATAAATTAAAATCAAAGTGTTTTTCTCTAAATGGTTTACACAAAACCTTTCTACAACCGGGTAAATCTACTTAAAGTTTAAGATAGACTAAGGAAACGTTTAATACGTCTAAGGAAATATAACAAACAATTGGAACCTTTCACTTTGGATTCCAGTGAAGATGGGGAAGTAACACTCAGAGTCACCATCCCAATTCCTAGTGAAGGTGGAAGGAGTACCACATCACAGAGCACCCTCCATGATAACCGCAGTGAAGGTGGGGAATACAACTCAGTACCCTCCTAATGCCAAGTCGACAAGCATACCAAACAATAGAAGACCAAAACCGGGTTTACGCAGATCCGTGCAAGGTTGGGAATATTCCTTGAAAAGTAAGGTCGAAAATCGGGTAAATTACGACAGTTCGTTCAGGTTGGGGCAACGTTACAGGTAAATATCCGTAGCAAAGCACCTCTAACCATTCACGCGCTATGGGACAAGGGTATACTAGGTAACCCCTAAAATGAAAATCCGTTCAGGGTTGGGGGCAAGGTTACAGGTAAATCCGTATGAAAATCCTTCCAGGTTGGGGCAAAGGTTACAGGTAAACCCCAATGAAAATCCGTTCAGGTTGGGGCATAGGTTGACAGGTGACTAAAAGTCAGGATGGTCCCGGTATCCGCTCCCCAGCTTGGGGAATTGACGACCTTAATTGCAGTTTACACAACCTTAATGCGAATTACAGATGAACAACCTTTCAATAATAACTGTAAAATTCAAATCATAGGTTAATATACTTTTACAACCCAACTAACCACTCTTTTAAAACATATAAAACCTTAACGTAACTTTCTTTGCCAGCGTGTTCTATCCGTTCACCTGGGTAAAGCAAAATGAGTCTTTTCAAAAATGTACTCTAACAACGCGCGCAGGTTCGAGTGTAGATGGTTAGATATTCTATGCCCACCCTATAATATAATATTAGATTACTAATTATAATTATTTTTGGTTTAATGATGTAAGAAACTATTATGGTTTAGACTAGGAGTGTACCTGATGTCCGCATCTGCGAATTTCCGCTTCATTTTCAATATTCGCATCCGCAAATACTGATGCTGATTTTAGGTAGATAGCGGATGTCATGAATATCCTATAATTAAGAAATAAGAGTTCAAAATCCAAATATACAACTTGCTAATTTGTACCCAAGGATCAGATTTGAAAGGAGTAGAATACCGGAGTATTGAGACATCCCCGTATGAATAGAAGAAGTTAAATGGGAAGCTAAGATCGTTAACGAAAAGAATTAATAGAGTTGATAAGATAGAACTCTGAGGAAACATTATGAAATGATATGAAAGAAAGATGGACAAAAGTAAGCAAAGAAAAGAAGGAAATACAAAGGATGAAAGATTTCAGTTGCAGAAAACCATCAAAGCAAATAAGATGGGAAAAGGCAGGTATGCAGAAATTATTAGAGATGTTTATGTCAAGAGAAAAAAATTGTGAGTAGCAAACCAAGAGGTCAACACTTTTATTTACTGAACGACCGCTTTGCTTCTAATAATATCCGAGCAATTATTTCGAGTTAAATAAAAAATAGCGATTTTTCCACTCCCTGTACGCGCTGCCTCTAGCCTGAATGGCTCGAGGACCAGGAATATCGAACTATGGATTTTGAAGAGAACGATTAGACATAGAATGAATGAACCTGATACTTCCCTCGGCGATCATAGTCCATCACCTTACACCAGAATCCGAAGCGTCTTCACAGTCGAATAACTTGCCAGAAATTTCGCTTTGGTTAGGATAGAGCTGTTGGAAAAAAACATTAAAGTTAAGACTTAAAGGCTGTACTCAGATTCACCAATAAGAAAAAGATAGGGTATTTATTTATATAATGGCAAGTGGTGAAGGTCAAGAGTGTACCAGAATTGGTTGAGACAGTCAGCAATATGTGAGATTCCCTAATGATCAATTGTTCTAGATCGCCGAGAATGTTGAATAATTCGGCCTCCTTCCCTTCTGTATCAGTGTGAGAGGACCCCAACCATTCATCGTTGTGTACATTGAAATTCCCTAAATGGAACTCCTCATCGTAATAGTAACGATTAATTTGCCATACGATATATATTTATTCAAATATTTTTTATTAACTTAAAGTTTCAGATACTTATGGCTAAAGTCTTGATACCTAAAGCTATCCTCATCCCGCAGATTTAAAATAAGTATTCGCATCCGCAAAATATGAAAATCGAGATATGTTCACCACTAGTTTAGACTACTACAAAACATGATAAAATTCAAACAAGTGATTTTATTTTAGTGCTTAATAATAATAATAAAAACGTTTCTACTTCTCCCTAAGTTATTGCAGAATTGCTGTAAATATAACAAATTCCATTCAAAATTCAGAGACAATTTTAACTTAAATTAATAAAAATTGCGTTTCTAGTATCTATGGCAATACAAGATAGGGGGGAAAAAATACGGCGAGATACAGCATTTATACTCCAAGGTTGAATAGTAAATGAGAAAGAAGAAAACTACATTTATGTAAAAAAAAATAGTGCTGGACAGACTCACATTTTTCATTTATGACTATATTAATTATCTTGTAAATGATTTTCCTCCTACATATCGTTCATACAAAAAAACTGACAGAAGTAGTAGTTTTACGAATCTCATATTATTCGCGGATCTTCTGAACTTCACTCAGGAAATATTGCACAAATAGAAATCAATCAAACACTCCCAATGTTAGTTCTCTAAAGTCACTTATGATGAACAAAAATAATTTAAATTAGCAATTTTATTTCCTCTCTCTCTACTGAACAATTTCACTTTTCTATATAAGCCAAGATGGCGTTTATAAAAAGATTAATCATAAAATTGCCTCAAATCACTCAAAATTAATTTTTTGGCCATTTATGTTTTATTAATTATATTGTTGTTGCAGCAAATTATATATATAATATATATATATATATATATATATATATATATATATATATATATAATATATTATATATATATATTATATATATATATATATATAATATATATATGAGTATATATATATATATATACTAGTATATTAATATTTACGAGGCAATAAGATAGATTCCTACTACTATTCAAATATTATTTCCTTTTTTAACAAGAACTTTAAATGTTATTTCAGTCTCTTTACCCTCTTTAATAAAAAAAATATTTGAGCCTTGTAAAATAGTAAGGGATAGATAAAATATCAATATTTACCGCAACTAATATATCCTCTAAAATCGTGATTAAACCTGCATGCCTCAAAAATTTTCATGACACAAATTACATGAAATTATTATTATATCATTATTATTAGCAGTAGTAGTAGTGATTTATATTGAATACTTGCTAATGATATTCCTAATTTCTCTATTGGATAATAGCTACTCATTCTAGAAATCTATGATAGTCTACAGAAACTTTCACACGTGCTTGTAATCATTCCTTTTGCAAAGAATAAAACTAGCCCAAACCAAATCAACAACATCAACATTGCAAGAATCACCTCACTTATTACAGATGCTAACATACAAGTCCTTCCATAAATCACAATTGGCTGTTGCAGCACCATTTCATATATATATATATATATATATATATATTATATATTATATATAATATATAATATATATATATATATATATATATACTAATATATATATATATATAATATATATATATATATATAATATATATATTTGTATAATAAATTTATTTATTAGAGGAAAAAAGGAGAAGAGAGTTTATATATATATATATATAAGTGATGCACCGGAGATCCAGCTCCGGCAGGGTAGGAGATCCGGCGTTTTTATAACTCTTCGGCTTTTTACCAACTCTCTGCTGCCGGCCGGAGTTTTGTATAAATTAATTAATATTTACTTTTTAATTATAATTTTTTTCATTTAGAATTTTAATAATAAATGATGGTAAAATCCAAGATGGCTAAAGCAATCTGAGGTGACAGAGGACTTAGCAGAGGGAGATTAAAAACAGCAAAAAAAACAAAAACAAAAACACAGATGAGGGCAATCTCACAGAGAAGACGTGGCTGGAAGGAAGGAGGCACCACAACAAACAATCCTGAGGCCCCCAATATTCATACAGAATTAATGAGAAAGCAGGGTACCCCTTGTGCAATGAGGGCGGAATGCAAGAGGTCAACTCCCTCGAGCATCTGCCAGTTGTAATACCTATAGTAAAGAGATCATGCACCAACGTCACGTCACAAAGACAGAGGGTCAAGGAAGCTTGAAAATAGAGGACAGTTTATTAGTCTTTTAGACTTAGACTCTGCCCAATCCAAAAGAAGGGCGAAACCGGAGCCTCCCCAAATATGGGAACAGCATTCCATGCAAGGGCGGATAAAAACCCCTATATAATCGGAGTAACTGTTCGGAAGTACAAAATTCCGCAACCAGAACAGAACTCGGAGCGATTTTTGAGGCCACCTTCGCAACCATTGTGATATAAAGTTTCCAAGGTAGTTTATCATTTATGTTCAGATCAACAATGTTTATGTTGTCCACAAGTGAGACGGTAGAGCCTTTGAAGAAGATAGAAAATTTGGGAGGTGTTTTTGCGAGGGAGATGTGAAAAAGCTGAGTTTTTAAAGAGTTGAGCTTCACAAGGTTGAGGCGACCCCACAGGGAAACCCCATCCAGATCGGCAAGAATAAGTCAGAAAGCTGAAGTCGAGAAACAATTCTAGAAACGTAAGAGGGAGCAGATTTGAAACGTAAGAGGGAGCAGATTTGAAATGAGTTGAAGAATGGAGAGCTGAGTCGTCAGCATAAGGATGCACAGTTAGATGTGCAGCTTAGAAGATCGTTAATGAAAAGTAAGAATAAAGTTGGAGATAGAACAGGAAAGGAGGGAAAAGTAGCTCCATCAACAAGTGCCGATATAGAGCGATCTGAGAGAAATATTCATAAGTGAGTAAAGAGAAGGAAGAAACCCAAAGGAAGGGAGCTTAGAGAGTAGCGACGCATGCCATACCCGGTCAAAGTCCTTCAATATGTCAAGCGCCACCACGCACGACTCCCCATAGTCCATAAGGGCAGAAAACTATACATAAGTGAGATAAGAAAGAATGTCACCAGTTGACGTCGAAAACCATACTGGTGATAAGAAAGAGGGAATGAGATTCTAGATGATCCAAGAAATGAGAGTTGAGAAGAGTTTCAAAAATTTTATACAGAATAGAAACGAAAGCTATAGGATGATAGTTAGAAGGATTAGAGCGGTTATCCCTTTTTCAGGATCGGTTGAACATATGCGCGCTTTTAGCACTGAGGGAAAGTGTTAGAATTGAGGTACTTAGCTTAACGTCAAACAGAGAGGAATGCTATCCGGACCACTAGACTTCCTGACGTTTATGGATCTTAGGATCTTACGCACCCGATCATGTGTAATCACAGTCGGAGTCAAGGGACACATGAGAGGAGAAGAAGTAGGAGGAGAGTTGCCAGAATCGTCTAATGTGGAATTAGATGAAAAAAGAAGGCCCAAGAGATCACAGTTTTCAGAAGGAGTATTAGATACAATCCGTCAAAGCGAATAAGATGAGGAAAGGCAGATTTACAGAAGTTATTATATATACATGTTTTTGGCAAAGGGATAGAAATTTTTTTCAGTAGGAGATCCAAAGAGGTCAGCGCACTTCCGGATATGGTGAACACACGCTAGCTGACGAATTAATCTTCATACAACGATTATGAGTCGAACGGTGCTTAGCAACAATGATAGGAGAAGGAGAACTTTTCCATTTCCAATAGACATTGTCTCTATCCTGAAGAGAACGAGAACAGGTACCATCGAACCACGGATTTTGAGGAGAAAAAATTAGTAAGAGATAAGAATGACGCTGCCAGTTCCATTGGAGATCAACAGTCCCTAATTTTTCAGCAGTCACCGAAGCGTCCTCCGAGTCAAAACAGGATTTATACCAAAGGTTGATAGCAAAGAAGCGATGCAATACCGTCCAATTAAAGTGTAAGAAAAAATATTTAGGACATGGAGGAGCTGCTGGAGAGAAGGTGTTATAATTAAGAGCAGCAAGATTGTGATCAGAATTCCAGTAGCAAGAAAATTGTGCATATGTAGCTAAGAGAAGTGGCAAAGCAATAGGTCAAGATGTTCTAGAATTGGTTAGGAAGGTCTGTTATGTGGTGAATGTTTCCTTAATTAAACTGGTTCCATGATTGTTGAAGAATACGACTTTGGGAATCATTCCAACCGGTAATCAGATGAGAAGGAGCCCAACCATCAGTGCAGTTATACCGTTGAAAGTCCCTTAAGTAGAACCTCGGCATTTGGATGAGAAGTAGTAACTCGTGAGAAGTAAAAAGAAAATTTAAAAACATCGGAAAATCAGTTCTATCAGGAGAGCAGTACATAAACACAGATAATAGTGGTAGAAGGGAAGAAAGATCTTTAGCCACAGAATATCCAACTAGGAGACTTAAAGGTTCTGAAAAATTCTGTTGTTTCGTAATTATATATATACATATATATATACTATATATAATATATATATTATATATATTTATATATATATATATTATATATATATATATATATATATATATTATATTATATATATATATTATATATATATATATATATTATATTATAGTTTTGCAATTTTGCAATTTTGCAATTTTGATGAGTGACCTGTGGGTACAAAGCTATGGTAGACTTTGATTGTGCGAGTCCTAGAATTCAATGGTTAAATTTAAAGTTTGAAAGGTCAAGGTATGTGTGGTTGTGACGTATGGTCCATCTGAGGGAAAACGTTGAAGAGAGTACAATTTTTGAATAATCTGAATGATGTTCTGGATGGGGTGAATTAGGAGCTTCAGATTGATAAGTGTTGGGGACCTAAATGGTTGGATAGGAGATCAAAAAAGGGATGGTATAACAGTGGCTTTGGGAGGTGTCGGGAGAAAATGAGAATGGTAGGAAGGTGATTGATTTTCTGTGAGGAGAGAGATTTATGTGTGTAAGTAATACTTTCTTTAAAAACAAGAGTATTCATAAATATACTAGAGTGGTGTTGGCATAGATGGTATCGAAGTGAAAAGTATATTTGTTTAGTGTTGGTGAAGAAGGAAGATGTGAAGTATGTGTTGGATCTTTTAAATCAGTGAGGGGGTTAGGAATGGGATTATCAGATCATTATGTTGTTTTATGTAAAATTATATTAGTGGGAGCTTGGATGGAGAGGAAGGTGATAGCAAAGTAAGTGGATAGAATTAAGAGTGAGAAGTTAAGTGAACAGGGTAATAAGGATAAGTATGTAGAGCGGCCCTCGCTTAGTAAAAACGTTGAATGTGAAAACAAGTTTTGATACTGAAGCAAATCCTGGGGGCAATGAAGGACGCCCAATTTTTATAGTGCAAAGGAAAGTTAATGTTGGGATGTGCTAAATAGGAAAGTAAGAATGTTAAAGTGAATGGTGACTGAAGAGGTGATGAAAGCGGTTAGGTAAAATAGAAAGCGTGGTTGAATGTATTAAGCAAATGATGAAGACTCAAGACAGATGCTTGGAATTATATAAGGAAGGAAAAAAGAAATACTAAAGGTGTATACGTAGGAGGAAACATGAGTAAATGACAGTTTGGATGGAGGATGAATGGGGACTTACAAGGGAATAGGAAGCTCTTTCTGGAAGGAAGCGCGAAAGGTTAAGAATGAGATAAGGGAATCGCCTTAGAATAATGAATAGGGATGGTGCTTTTGTAACTGAAAGAAATGGTGTGTGGTGAGAGAGGAGTGGTGGTAATTTCAGAGGAGAGTCAAAATAAGATCTGCACAAATGACAGTAATGAAGAGGTGATAGTGAATGTGTGTGGGTTGATGGTGCAAAGAAGGAATAGGTATTTTGGGGATGAGGTTATTAGTAGGAGAGTGTAATGGTATAGTGGAAAAAGTTGAAGAAATTGGTAAATCTGGCAGGTTAGATGAAATTAACTGGTGAAATGATCAAGACGGAGGCGAGATGGTGATTGATTGGATTTTGAGGTTGTGAATAAAGCGATTATAGAGGGTATAGTTTTCCAAGGGATTGAAGGAAAGCGGTAATAGTACCCTTATATCAGGGTAAGGGAGAAAAGGGGAACTGTAGAAAATATATGGGAATTAGTTTATTTGGTGTTGTAGGGAAAGGTAATATGCTGGTATTTTGGTCGAAAGAGTGCGTCGAGTGACTGAGGAACGAATTGGTGAAGAAACAAGGTGCGTTTAGGAGAGTGGTAGAGGATGTGTGGATGCAAATCTTTTACATTGAAACAAATGAATTGAGAAAATCAGAAGAATAAATTGTAAATTTAGGTTTTTAATGGGATTTGCACCAGGCGTATGATAGAAAGTTAATGAGGGCAGGTTTTTACTGGGATGTGTTAATAATATGTGGTTTGACGGTAGGCTTCTGAATGGAATGAAAAGTATATATGACGAATAGTGAAGCGTGTGTAAGAATAAAATGGTGTCAATAGTGAGTGGTTTAAAATTAATAACGGAGTGAGACAGGGTATCGGAATGAGGAAAGTTATTCCAATTTGTATATGGCGATGGGGTTTGAAAGAATTCGAAGTGGGGATGGCAGGTAATGGTGTTAGAATGCGTGGAGAATGGAGATGAGTGGAGGGTGCCCTACCTATATATGCGGATGATTTGGGTTCTTGTGTGGTGAATCTGAAGAGAGTTTGAGAGTATTGGTAGAGAGATTTTGCAGGGTGTGTAAAAAGGAGGGGCTTGAAAGTAAACGTGGATAAGAGTAGGTTATGGTTTGTGAGTGAGGGACACTTCCTCAAGTGTGAAGTTATGTTAGATGGTTGAGCAGCTGGAACAAGTGTCTAGTTTAAATATTTAGGATGTAAGCTGGATGAAAAGGGAACGGACGATGCAGAGTGCTAGTAGGAAAGTTTGTGAATGGCCAGGACGGTGGCTGGTGCAATTAAAAATCGTTGGTGGAATGTAAAGGGACTAAGTCTTGAGTGGCGCTAGGGTCTTACCTGAAGGGTTGTTGTTTCCTGTGTTATTTGTATAGTAGTGAGACTTGGTCTGAATAAGAAAGTATAGATCTAAAGTTCATGTGTTCAGATGGACAAATCTTAGGGGTGGCTTAGTGTGAGAAGAATTGAAAAAGTGAGGAATGAACGTATAGAGAGTGGTGTGGTGTGAAGAAAGGGGTAAAATGAGAGAATAAATGAAAGTATGTTTGAGAATGGTTTGGTCATATGGAAGGATGAATGATAGTCGGTTTTGGTTAAGCGGATGTATAGGTGGCGAGTGTGTTGGGAACCGACGGCTGGAGACAGAAGAAAATGTGGATTAATTTGAGTCAGTAAGCGAATGTTTGGAAAGGAAGAGAAAATGTGAATTTGAACGAGGCGAGAAGAAAGGTGTATAACAGGAGTCAATTGGCGGGGGATTGTGAGGGGGTATCGTTGTGGCCCCACCTGGGCCAAGGGTTGAACCCTTACATTGAACGATCTACGATAGTGAGGGTCATCGCTGTCCCATGAAGCTTTAGGGTGGATTTTCTGACTGCGAGAAGTTCTCGATAATTAATGGTACTGAGGGGGCGGTTAAGGCTGGGCTTTCCTTTTCGACTTGTGTCATGTTTCTTCTACTGCCTTTTCTTTTCCGATGCCCGTCGCGCACCTTACTCCCATTCCTTGGGAAATTATAAGGAAGATAAGAAAGAAAGAAAGAAAGATATATATATATTATAATATATATTATATATATATATATATATATATATATATATATAAGTATATTATAGTATATATGATATATATATATATATATATATAGTATATATATATATATATATATATATATATATATTAATATATATATATATATATAAATTAGGCTGGAAATTCCGGCTCCGGCAAAAAAAAATCCACTTGGTGGCATCACTAATCTTAATATATAATATCGTTTATATATATATAATATTATGATATATATATATATATATATATTATATATATATTATATAATATATATATATATATATATATATATATATATATATATATATATACTAATTAAAAATTTGATAAAAATTTCTTATATATTTTAAACTTACTACTATTTTATTGTAACCAATTATTTTTCTGTACGATTAAACAATTTTAAAAAATTCTGGATAATATTAAAACTCAATAATATATATAATATATATATATATATATATATATATATATATATATATATATATATATAATATATATATATATAAAAAATTTATATATAAATATATTATAATATATATATATAATATTATATATATATATATATATATATATATATATATTATATATAATATTAAAAATCGATGGGTGTATAAATGAGATTACAGAATATACTAAATTACTAAATATTAGTAAAACTCACAAAAATAAATGAAAACAAAAACACAGAAAAAAAATTTGTACAATCAAAAGTTAGCAACCCATGTCCCCACAGTCCCAAAGAACAGAATGGCACTCTACAAAAATAAAAAAAAAATTAAAGTGGATACACAAAATTTTTGTAAAAAAGAAATAAGAAACTTACCTCGTAATTTCTAAGAATATCAATTCAATTTGAATAAGAAAGTTTTTGTTAATAAAATCTTATTTACATTACATCAAAAATTTTATTTTTCTTTTGATTTGTGTCGCGATCATCCAACTTGCCTCGGCTTGTAACTTAAAAATTATCTATAAAAATCAAAATAAAATAACTCAAAAGCTACAAACTCAACAACGACACAAAAAAAATATTTTTCACGATTTTTTATACAAAACTAAAAGAATTTATCTATTAGAAAAAATATTAGAAATTCAGTTACACAAAATAATGTGCCCTATTCCCAAATATTCACGAAATAATAATAATAATAATAATAATAATAATAATAATAATAATAATAATAATAATAATAATAATAATAATTAATAATAATAATAATAATAATAATAATAATAATAATAATAATAATAATAATAATAATATCTCATGGTTACACCAAATTAAAAAAAAAATTATGCATAAAATTTGACTCTCATTCTTTGGTTGCTTGCAATATATATTTTGTGAGTCAAATAAAGAACTACGAACAAAGAAATGAGCCACTAAAAATTATTTAATAAAATAAAATAAAATATAACAATATTTTCCAAAAAAAAAAATGTAAAAATTTCTTGTAAGAAAATTCCAGCGTTTCGTCAACCATACTGCTAACTTTGCAAGTATTAAAGTAAAGTCATTACTCAAAACGAAAGATTTTGAAACATTCTTAAAAGAAATTTCTAATGTTTTTCTTTTACTTCTTAATCTCTTTCTACAAAATTCTAAGGAGGTTATTATATCTTTGATTTTTCAGCCAATAAAAATAATACCAATAATTTTATGAAAGTATATATTCAGACTAGCATAATGGAGTAGGTTGAGTGGAATGTGAAAATGAACTTTATATAAATAAACGATTAAACAAAATTATCTGAAGCGTGTTAGGTTAAAGTGATTTCTAAGAAATTCACTAACTACTTATAACTCAGTTATAGGTCCCATTAACGTCACTGCCCCTAAATTCCTTGGTTTAAATTCGCTTCTTGATAAAGAATTAGACGATCTATTATCATTAATTGAAGGACTATTTTTAGCTATATTATTCATATTGCTGAAATTATTATTTATCCCATCATGGGAAAGAGAAGTTTGAGGGGTTGAGCTCTGATGAGAAGATGAGTAAGAACCTGATTCACTGGAAAAGGTATGATGATGATGACTGTCTCCACCACAAGAATGTTTCCAAGAAGCCACAGAAGATGTCTCAGTGGAATCTGCTGAAGACAAACTTTCGCCTTCAGTCTCGGTATCACCGTCTGGCATCTTTCGATTTCTATCATTAGAATTGTGCTTTTTGCACCTATTAATTGGAGAGTGCTCTTCGCAAACTGAAAGTCTGGGTGAAGCCTCAATGTCTTCTTCATGTTTAGCTTTCGAGCCTAAAAGAGCCATATCTAGAAAGGAGAGAGAGGTGGGATTGATAGTAGAGGTGTCAACAGAATTCAGGCCATTTACTTTTCGATGTAAGTGATCAAATATATGTTCTAAACTTGAACATTTTTCTTGAAGCTTTAGTTTTGAAATTTCACTTTCCTTTAACTTTGTCTTCAATTCCTCTAAAACCTCTTGAGTTTCTACCTCAGATTCTTTAACACCTGGGAAACAATAAAGAAAGTTACATATAAAACTTATCCTCTGGTAACTAATATCTTAATTTCAAGATTTAATTTCTTTAGGGAATAATAATAATAATAATAATAATAATAATAATAATAATAATAATAATAATAATAATAATAATGATGATGATGATGATGATGATGATAATGATGATGATGATAATGATAATGATAATATTTATTCATAGAGTGCGAGTCCTATTTAAATAATGAAATGAGGAAATTTTGTGCTTGAAGAAGATAAACTTATTGTACACTCTGGTTTGTTGAATGTGTTTGGGGCTTTGCAATGTTTTCCTGGATTTGGTATTTGCTAACAATCTAAGCAATTAATAAAGTCATTCACAAATTGCTTTTTTTTCTTCTTTTGTATAGTATTTATAAGCATTTTCTTCTCAGTGGTAACAGTGTTGTCATTGCAATATCAAAAGAAGGAACATTAAAGGATAATATAAGGATTAAATATAAATGTAATACAAAAATAAAGTATGTTGAATATCAGTATCAAAATCCTTTCATACATTTAACTCTGACATACCAAATCAGATTACTCGATGCTATGTTGTAATATTCAGACAATTGAACCAGAGCTGCTGAGCCAACAATTTTTTTCAGGTTCCAACACTAGCTCTGGCTCTTGACCATTTCATTTTTTCACTTATGACTACAAATGATATGAAAAATTTGTTTTTTCTTCTGCTCCGATTTCAACCCAAACCTTATGGTTCCACATTCCTGATTTGAACCAGATATTGAAATCCTACATTGAAATTACTAATATTGATATCAGGCATTAAAATGTATTTTCTCCTAATAAATTTATAATTAGTGATGGGACGATGCGATGAATCGGAATCGGAATCTAGAATTGGGAGAAACGAAATTGTTTGGCATCATCCCAACACTATTTATCATCCATTTCATTTTACAAATGTATTTCCATCGACATCTTTTAAGCAAACACGTACTATTTCGTTTTTGAACTTAAATTTTCTCTTAGTATATATTTCCCGCTTTCCACTCCTCTCATGACATCGTCATCTTATTTTATTCATCAACTTTTACTTTCTAAATTGAAGTTGCTATTCATTGATCCATCATTCAATTCTCATATACCTAATTTAAAAATTAGATATAATCGAGTTAACAAAAGCTGGTGAACATTTCCTGAGAGCTGTCCCAATTGAGAATTTTCTCATAAACTCGCTATCTTAATTAAAATCTGGGATTTATTGAAGAGTATGGGTGTGTTCCACCGATCTGGAAATAAATCCTGCTATGGGGGATTTGCCGAAAATCCAGCGAAAATCTTTAAGAATCTTGATTTTCGTGAAACTTATGGCTGTAAACAAATATCTGCTGATGTATACAATCAAGCATAAATACATGTTAAAATCTAATTTAATCAATATGATAAAAACAGCATGCGGAAAAATAAAATAAAACATAAGCAACAAAGAAAATATTTAAAAGACACTTAGCGACATCATTAAAATATAAGAACTTGATTTAAGGATAATTTATTATAAAAAAATTGCTAAATAATGGCACGTGATAAAATCCGTACAAATAATATTTGCATAAGGAGGTTAAAAAAATTTATTAATATAAGAGACTAACCACGCAGATTAAGCTGTGACCTAACTTTCTAATGTTTGCTTACATCAGCAAGCCATTCAAGATTCTTCCAACAATAATTAAAGATAGAAATTTCTATCTTTAACTTTCGCTGCAGAGAGCCAAAGACAGCTGTAGCAACATTTCAAGATCTTGTTTCATGGAACAGTTCACTTGAAGGATCTTCAAGATAGAAACTTTACCGTGCAACATACCCTAAAACATTTCATCTCTAATCACATTACTTTCATGTGTTTCGTTCCTTCTTATTTTTATCTACTCTTCCATAGACAATTCCAAATTGTATGGCATTCCAACCTAGTCTTCTGTCTCCAGCATTTATTCAATTTCAATCAGTTAACCAATTCCATTTCAAGATTTTAAAATTTGGGACACGAACGCACAAAGGAGCAGAAATGTTATATAAAAACTGAGTCAAGTGATTATCTTCTATAGTGCACAATATTTATTACAAATAATTTTCTTATAAAAAAAAAAAATGATAGAGTAGGCAAGCGATGATCAGTAAAAGAAAATTTGATGTTTTATAAAATGTGCTTAAAATACATACTCATAATAATTTTTTAAAAAATTAAATGCAGTTCATGACATTTTAAAATACAACTTAACGAGAGAAAAAAAAAACATTACCTTTATTAGATCTTGAATCAATATGAGATTTTTCCTGTTCTTCCACATTTAAGGCTAAACGCAAAGCTTTCAATTCTTCTTCAATGCCAGCTAAATTAAGACTTTCTCTATTACAACTTGATGCTGGTGGTTGACTTGCCTAGCAAATATTTTTATGGAATAATTAAATCTTCATTATGAATTTTAATAAAATAAATAAATGACTGGAAATTATGCTTTAAAATTAAAATTACATTCTTGAAAATGAAAAAAATATAATCCATGAAATAATAATATTAAACTTAAATGTTGCAATGTCCTCCAAATACATAATTTAACATAACATATAATTAAAATATAATAAAAACTACTCATACCTGATCATTACAACAATAAACATTACATTTCATGTAGTCAAATGATGACTTGGGTGAGTATCCAAGTTTTTCAAGTAAAGACTGAGTCTGTGTTATAGCTGCATCCCTCTCTTCATTAGCAAGTTTAATTCTAGACATCATAGCCTCATCCCTAACCTTTTGGGCAGCATGAATCTGACTGACCATTTCTTTTAAAATAAATAAATAAAAAATCATATGTAAGATTTTAGCTTTAAAACCTTAATTTAAATATGCTACTAATGCAGTAGAACAACCATTTTATTATTCTGACTGCGGCATTTAGCCCACCTTAAAGTGTTTATGAATGTAATATCTATATGTTAATTATTATATATATATATTACATAGATACAAAATGTTTTTATAATTATATATATATATTGTCTATACTATATATATACTATATATATATATATATTATATATATATATAATATATATATATATATATATATATATATTATATATAATATATATATATATATAACTATATATAATATATATATATATATTATAATATATATATTATATATATATATTATATAATTAATGGTACAGAGGGTGGCGGTAAGGCTTGGGCTTTCTTTTTCGACGTTTGTCATGTTTCTCCTACTGCTTTTCTTTTCCATTGCTTGTTACAAGCACCTTACCCCAAATCTTGGGGCAAAGAGGAAGGTGAAGGAAAAAGAAAGATATATATATATATATATAATATCTTATACTATATATCTTATATATTATATATATATATATATATATATATATATATATAGTATATATATTATAATATATATATATAGATATATATATATATATATATATATATATATATATAATATATATATATATATATATATAATATATATTATATATATACCGCTATATATATAATATATATTATTATATATATATATTATATATATATATATATATATATATATATATATATATATATATATATATATATATATATATATATATATATATATATATATATATATACGGTATATATATATATAATATATATATATATATATATATATATATATATATTATATATATATATATATTATATATATATATATATAATATATATAGTATATATATATATATATATATATATATATAGATATAAATATCCATCACCGTAGGGGGGGGGGGTTGATTCTTGTTATGTTTATGCTCTAGGTAACAAACTGGAACATGGCATAGTGATAAAAACCAATGCTTGAGGGCCTTCGTGCGTCCCTCCCTCCGGCCCCAAGCACTATAGTGTGCATGCTTGTTTGCGTCTGGCATTGCATTTGTCACGATACGTAAATCTGTTAGGGCTTTATTCTTTCTCCTAATTTCCACATTAATTTTCTGCTTCTCAATCCACTCCCTCCATCACAATTTCTATCTTAAGTATTTTTTTTTTGTCAGAGAGGTAGATGAACGCCGATGACAATCTTCCTTATGGTAGGGGCACCTGGCATCATCTGTGCTGAAGGGGTGTGAACCACATCACTTGTTCATGATTCGGTGCACACGACCTAGCACCAGGTTTGGATCTTTTTCCCTGACCCTTCTGGAACATCTTAGCGC
>JABUQX010040173.1:27500-30000 GCA_015478945.1 Trachelipus rathkii
ATATATATATATATATATATATATATATATATATATATATATATAGGTCAGCCTCCAGATTAGATGTCCCATGTATGTAAAAAAAACTATGATAGCTACGTAAAAACTGAATACATTTTTAAAATCAGCGCACATTGTAATGGAGGAAAATGAAGAAGAAATAAAATAAAGTGAGATAAAAAAAAGTAATAATAATAATAATTCTCTCGTTCCCCCAAATTTTCGCGTTCCAAAGTCATGAAAGTCCCCAATATTTTTTTTTCAATGTTTAAGGCGAACTAGCGCACTGCGCGCAGACACCACACATACCGATCCTAATGGATAAAGAGACTGTTCTAGGAAATTAAATTGTTTTAAGAAACCTATACTGCATTTAATTTTTAAATGGAGGCGACTTTAAGCTTTAATTTTTATTTTTTATTTTTTTTTTTTTGCACATTTGTAATGTTTTATGTCTCTCTAAAGTATTGAAAAGATATAAAGAAAACGTTTATTTTTTATGGGTATCATGTTTAAAATTTTAAGTTTTGAACGTACGATTATAATAATTTTTTGGAGTTATTTATTAAATTAATAATTATTAATTTTTTTTAAAAGTTCTTGCATTACAATGTACGCTCGAATTCAAAAATATATTTAGTAATTTATGTAGATATAGTGGTTGTTTTTTTTAGAATCAGGGGGGCACCTAATGTCGAGACTGGCCATATATATATATATATATATAGTATATATATATATAAGAGGCGTAAACTATAGCTTAGTACTGTATATAGATATAACATGACACGTCAGTGGATAGTATAAAATATTATATAGTAATATATATATATATATATATATATATTATATATATATATATATATATATATATATATATAGTATATATATTATATATATAATCACGGTATAAGAGCGTCGGGCGGGGTGGGACGTTGGCCCCACTTTAGGAGGTAACGTGTCGTCTCCACCTCGCGCTTAGTCTCTATATATATAACACTTTTGGATTTTTTTTTCCTCTGAAAATCCAGGCACCTAATAGTAAGGTCATAAGCACACAATAAAGATTAATATGTAGGATTCTATATAATCATAGTTTAAATTAAAGTTTAAATAAAGATCATTTAGACTCAGTTTGAAAGGGGTGAATCGGACCAACATTGTGGGGTGAATTGGGCCATCTTTTTAAATTCCTCTTTTATGTATAAAATTCAATTTTATATTTTAATTTTTACTTAATATAGAAATTGTTTATTATATTAAAATTAGTAATAAGTAATTAAAATTTTTAATAATGATAAAGTAAAAAAGAATAAAAAAACGTGGTGGCCCATTCACCCCATTCGTGGACAAATTTGACAACTTTTTTAGAATTACCATATTTTTCCATATTAATTTCATTTTTTATTTTAATTTTTACCTTATATATAAGTAACTGTTTATTATATTTAATTAGTATACGTAATAAAATGTCATAATAATAGGGCTACATAATAATAAGAATAACAATGGGTGGCCCACAATTCACCCCATCACAATTTTTATAGGGTGGGATGAATCGGGCCAAGTAAGGCCCAGCGATTTAACCACTATGCACTGTTTTTGGAAAAAAAAATTTAGTTTGCCAGTTTAAAGCTAACATACTCAACTGCATACACTGAAAAAATAATTAAAATTTGTCCATAACTTTTCATTTAAAAACAAAGTAAAAAAAACTTCGCATTTTTCAAAATGTGAACTTCTATTTAAGGACATTTTTATACACTATTTATCTATATTTTTTTAAAAATATAAAACTCTCTAGAATTAAAGATAATCTAAATAAAACTTGTAGTACTACCACGATGAGCAAAAATAAATTTTTTTTTTATTTAGTCACCCCGCCCGACGCTATATAACAGACTGCCGGATATCCGGTATCCGGCTAATTCACTATCCGATATCCGGCCGGATATCCGGTTAACTTCCAGCCGGATATCCGGTATCCGGCCCATCCCTAATATATATATATATATATATATATATATATATATATATCATATATAGTATATTATTATCTATGTATATATATATATTATATATATATATATATATATATATATATATATATATATATATATATATATATATATATATATATATATATATATATATATATATATATATATATATATATAAGACAATAGAAAAAAATAATAGATACATATAAAAACTAATAATTCAACATATACAATTTTATTAACAATAAATTAATCTATAAATTAAAATAAATTTAATATTTTGATTTAATAATAAGGATGGAAATAAAACAAAATCTTACACATCACTGTTCTCTGCGAAGTTAGCAATTGGTTTTATTCTAACGTCAGATGACTCAATAGATGACGTTCGGGCGACTTTGATACATTTATTGGTTGTTCTGTAAATATATAGTAGTGGTTTGAGAACAGAAACTGATACTGTGCCACCCTAGCTGGGCGGGCTCAGAGATTCGTTAGAA
>JABUQX010040173.1:35000-45000 GCA_015478945.1 Trachelipus rathkii
ACTATTTCAACAAGAAAAAGAACTCAAGATAGATATGAAATACTTGAATGTAGAAAAATGAAATCTAGTAGTGTTGCTGAAATCTTTTCTACATTTAGTGAAACTGATTCTTTAGGCAACGTTGTTCCAGATTCTGAATTGTCAGAAAACAATCAAAGCATATTTTCATATGATAAATTGCCTGTGACATCAGAGAGATACCAAGTTAGATGTAGAGCTACTGCTGCAATTGTTAATGATGCTTTGCAAGATATGGGCATCTTAAATGCAGGCAATATGGCACATGTTGTGCCTATTTATAAGAAAGGTAGTAAGGAAGATTTGGGAAATTATATAGGCCAGTTACCTTAACATCTCTGGTAGTAAAAAAAAGTTGTTGGAAAAGGTTGCTGATATGTTATATAGAGAAGCATTTGGATGATAAGATACTGTATGACTTCTAACATGGTTTTAGAAAGGGTAGATCATGTCAAACAAATCTTTTAGAATTTATGGAATACATTACTGACTGCATTGACTGAGAAGATCCAGTTGATATTACATATTTAGACTTCAGCAAGGACTTTGATAAGGTTTCCCCACATAAGGTTGATGCAAAAGTGGCATAGGTTCAGTGGTTCATTGTTGGATTAAAGAGTGATGGTGAAATAGAAGCAGTGTGTACTACTAAATGGCAATAAGTCATCATAAGAAATAGTGAAGTGATATATCACAGGGTTCAGTGCTGGGGTCATTATTGTTCCTCATATATATAAACAATTTAGAACATCAATATTTTTAACAGATACAACCTTAACTAATCAATAATAAAATATATTATAAATATATATATACTATATATATATATATATATATTATATATTATATTATATATAATAATATATATATTATATATATATATATATATAATATATATATATATATATCAATAATACCTATATATCATATTAGTGGATGGGACGATTCCCAAATTTCCCAGCCAAATTCCGATTCCCGATTAACCGATACCAGTCAAAAGTGCCGATTTCGATTCCGATTACCAATTCTTTTATTTATAATATATATATATATTATTATAATATATATATAATATATATATATATATATAAGCGTCGGGGGGGTGACGCGACCACTTTAGGGTATACCCTTGGTCCTCACACCGACTCTTCCCCTAATGCAACTTTTTTGGAAAATTTTTTTTTTTTGTAAATCACGGCCCTATAGTCGGGCCATAAGCACACAAAAAAAATAATAATGTAAAATTCATTTAAAATAATAAAGTTTTAACTTATTTTGAATAACGTACCATTTCTTCAACCGTGGAGGGGTGAAGCGGACAACCATTGAGTTCTTAAAGGTATTATATGTTTAAATTCCGCTGTTTGTTTATTATTCCAATTTAATTTTTTTTTTAATTTTTACTTTAAATGTAAAAATAATTATTTTATCAAAATTAAATTTATCAATCAATGGAGGTAGAAAACCCTAATAAGGATAAGAAAATACCGAAAATATAAATCAAGGTGGGTCCGCTCCGGCTCCGGCTCCGCCCAAAAAAATTTTTTGGGCTCCGAAAGTGAAGAACCTCGTTTTTTTTTTTTTTTTATTTAAAATTTCAATTTTTTAATTTTAAAAAGAAGATTCAACCTAGAAATTAATGTAAAACTTATTTTTTGACATTTAAAAATTTATTTTACTATAATAAAAAATGTCAATAAATAAATAAATATAAATAAAAAAAAAACAATGGTGGTCCGAACCACCCCCCATCATCAATTTTTTACGGCGGGGTGAATCGGACCAAAAGTTAGGGCCCCGTGTTTTTTTTGCCAGCTAATACTGCTTGGATAAATATTTTACTTTTGCAAGTTTTAAAAGCTAACATACTCGAGTGTATCCAACTGAAAAAAATAATTAAAATCGAATCAAACAATTTTTCATTTTTAAAAACGAAAGTTAAAAAAATACTCCACGATTTTCCAAAAAGTGAAGTTCCTTATTGAAGGAAAAGATTGTAAACCCTAATTTTCCTAAAACATTTTTTTAAAAAATATAAAAACTTTCTAGAATGTAAAATAATGATCTAAATAAAAAATGAAGTACTACCGCGTTGCTAGAAAATGAAGTCTACCTTTTTTTTTTTTTTTTTTTTAATTATTTCATTTTTTATTTTATATTTAAAATTTTATCATATATCGCACCTACTAAAGAGGCGGGCCTGGTCACCCCCCCCGACGTGGGTTATAATACTTATATATATTATATATATATATATATATATATTATATTATATATTATAATATATATATATATATATATATATATATATATATCTATTATATTAATAATATATATATATATGCCCTAATTTTGCTAAATCTAATCAATTTTCGATATTTTAATATTTTATATTATTATAAAATTAATGTTAATAGAAATTCCTCCTTATATTTTATCTTGCTAAAGAAATAATTTTAGTTAAATTTTTTAAACTTTTATTTATTTAAACCGCTCACTGAAAAACAATTATGCATAATTTTAAAACCATGCTTCAATACCATGAACAATTTTGTCTTTTTTTTTTTTTAAAAAAAAAAAAAATTCTCTTTCTTCCTTTAAAATTTTTTACTAAAAAGTAAGATCTTGAAGCAAAAATTATTCATTATTATTTGTAGTCAAACACGCAAGATTGTTCAATTGTAGTGCAAACACCTGCACTCTTCCTCTGAAACTCTAAACCCGTTTCTGAGTGCATTTTCCGGTTTTTTTTAAGGGAAGAATAATAATTGATCCTCCAAAAATTCTGAAGAGCTCTTTCTTTCCCTAAAAACAATATGTCATTCTTTCTTAAATATTTTTTTAGGAATTACACACAAATGCCGCTAAGATTAATTCATTGTTATTCGAAGACCACCATTGTAAGGGACTTTTCTGAAATTTTTTTTTTTATGTTTCTTATTTTTTAATTTGGGCTTGATTTCTACTTTTTATAAACATCTTTCAGATTTTTTCAAATACAATGTGTTCTTTCTCCTTAGGAATGAGTTTCTTTGCTGTTTTTTAAAAAAATTTATTTCATTTTTCTTCTTTAAAAATTTTCCACTCATCTGACCCTTTTCAAAAAAACTGAAAGTTAAAAACTCATTAATCTTTCTATATCACTTTTTTTTCGCCCCTATTTTGGTTATTAAATTAGATTTGGACGTGGAAAGAAACAGTAAGTGGAAACTGTTTTCCTTTCCCTTTAAAGAAACATGAAAATTATCCGATGAATGTAATACTTCAAAAAATATCTCTTTCCTCACAGATTATTGTTATATTCATCTCAAGGAATGTAAGTTTTAAAAAAAGGCCTGGATTAAGATAGGTTAGCAAGCAAGCACAAGATTCTTATCTGTAAAGTAAATGCTGAATCTATTTTTACTGAAATTCTTTTCATACCTTTTACTTGTAGGTTGCCAAACGTGTGAAATTTCCTTTTTTCTGAATCTTTTTCAAAAAAAAAAAAACAAATCAACTCCATGTAGTATACTACCATGATACCATTGATTCCCTTGGTGGCTCAAAATAAATTTGTAACAATTCAACCAAAAATTTTTTTGAATATATTTTTTAAGCCAAATTTTTTTTTTTTCAAAAACTTTCCGTTGTTTCTAAGCATGCAGGTTTTTGAATGATCACTGCAACATGAAATGAGAGCCTTCTTTAAAAAAAAAATTTTTGAAAAGCAAAATAAGAGAATGTAAAGACATTTTCATTTTCAGATAAATTCTGTTTCTTGTTGTTGATTAAATCTAGTTTGATATTCTTCATACTTGGTAAATAGCTTGAGGCGAGTGATTAAAAAGACCTACGATTTGTTTTTTTCATATCCAAGATAAAATCTTCTTTTAAAAATTGCTGATTTTGTTTTGAATTTTAATAGCATCATTGTGAAACTAGTGTCAAAAGAAGTTGTAAAAAGCCAACAGGTACAATCTCCTGGAATCCTGCTTGTGTAAATCCTGCAGCCATATTAGGTGTAGTGTTCTCATGATAAATGCAGAATAACACCAATGAATTTTATTTAAGACAGGAAATGGTGAATTTTTTCCAATAAACATTTTGAAAGACAATACTTTATCTTAGAATGCTGTGGTGAGATAACGTAAAAAAGGTAAAAAACTTCGAAAGGATGCAATTTAATATTCAAATAGCTCCAATTATTAACAAGCTTACAAAGGCAAATATTTCACTGCTTACTTACGAGTTTCAGGGGTATAAATAATCAAAACATATTACATTACAAAATCAAATTAAATCGGCAGATACCTTACGACAATATTGTCGTTTGAAAATATCAATAAAGCATTTCGCTAAAAAATTAATTTTTCAGATTGTATAAAATAAAGAATCGGTCAAAGAATCGGTACAATTTTTGCCGATTGCGATATCCTGAAAAAAAACAGCCGCATTTTCCTCCGATTCCGATTAAAATCGTCCATCACTAATATATATAATATATTATATATATATATAGTATATATATATAATTATATTATTATTATAATAATATATATATATATAATATAATTATAATATATATAATATATTATAATATAATATATATATTATATATATATAAACTCACATTTTTCCAAAAGTGAAATTCCTATTTAAGAGGAAATTTTCCTCCAAAAATACATTAAAATTTTTTAAAAAAATAAAAGAAACTCTCTAGAAAAATTAAAGATAATCTAAATAAAAACTTGTAAGTGACTACTGTGTGGCGGCAAATTTTAGTATGAGAATACGATTTTCTTTTTCTTTTTTATAAGGAAATATCCCATTCACCCAAGCACGAATTTTACTCATCCCAAGTCAGCCCTACAAGAACGCTATATATATATTATTTAATTATTTTAAAAACTACTTTTCTGTTTCCAGTGCATGTTATGCATCTTACCCTCAGTCTTGGCGAGAGAAGGTAGGTGAATGAAGATATATTATATATATATATATATATATATATATATTATATATATATATTATATATATATAATATATATAATTATTATTATACTATACTATATATATATATATATTATGGGAAAATTGCAGTTTTCATATCACCAGTTTATTTCATTTTGTGTGTATCACCAAAACCAACTTCTTTCCCAGAGTCAACGGTAGTGCCTGAGTAAGCACATGACTCAAGTGAGTCAAGATCCAGAAAAACACAAAATGTATGAATAATGAAACTTGAGGAGCATAATAAATTTTAAATAAATAAAATATATATTATATATAATATAATATCATATAATATATATATATATATATATATATATATATTTAAATCTGTTCAACACTAACCAATAAAACTTTAATTTCCAATACTAAACTTTAAAAGGGATGTACGTAAAACCTAACCTTGACAGATTCATGTTTGCAAGAGCAATGGCGAACCTAACTAGAATGGATTCATGCTGCAAAAGCAAATTGCAACCTAACCTATATGGACCTTCGCATTGCAAAAGCAAATAACAACCTAACCATATATGAATTCACGTTGCAGAACAAGGACATCTAAGGTAGAAACTTTGGCATATATATTATATATATATATATATAATATTATATATATAATATATATATATATATATATTTATATATATTATTATTAATATATATATATATTATATATATAATGAAAAAAACGTAAATTGATTTTTTGAATTATTTGTTTTTTTTATATATAATAGGGACATTCTATAATATTCACACTTCCATCACCTATCAAAATCTTAATAAAATAGCGACTAAAAAATTCTAGTAAAACAAAAAGTCAATTTAAAAAATTAAGGAAAAATTCTTACTAAACATTTAATCAACAAGCTAAATATATGGCCTATATATATATATATGATATATTATATAATCCTAATATATATATATATATATAATATAATTATATAATATTTATATAATTATATATTATATAATATATATATAATATATGATATATATATATAGGTCCAATCTGCAAAAGCCTATATACTGACCTCCAATCGTAGATACCTTATAAAGTTGACTCTCTTTAATGTAATACTAATTAAACGCACAAAAAGGTGATGTTGAAAACTGCTATCATAAAAAATATATTATATCGGTATATATTATTATATTATCTTATAATATAAATATCATTATATATATATATATAAAGATATGTCTTATATATATATATTATCGTAAAGTAAGGCAATTGGCAATACCGTACTATATATATATATATATATTGTAACTTTTTTTATTCTAACGTACATAAGAAAAACATTTTTAATATTTTTAATTTTACTTTTATATATAAATGTAAATTTTATCTATACAATAGAATCATTGATAATCATAAAAAGTTATTAATTATTAAAGAAATATTAATGAAATTGATATATCAATAATCAGAAAAAAATATTGATAGTTTTTCCTATAAAAATTATAAGATTAACCAGTTAAAATTTTTGGACTATTATTTTTTAAATTTTTCTTTAAAATATATACAAAAAATGTACGAAAATCACTAGAAAAAACTTCAAATAATGTTTATACTTTTAATAAGGTATTTACATGATTCAGATCTAACTGAAGTCTACAATAACTGAACATTTTTTTGAAGTAAGTTAATGCCACCAATATTTCTTGGTAATAGTTGAGTTCAACAGATTATGACGAAATCTAGATTTTTTTTCAGATAATCATTTTTTTTTATATATCTTTCAACCCTAATCTATACAAAAGTTTTAAAACAGTGGTGCCAAACCTCTCTCATAAATAAATTTAATCAATCTAGGCCTACCAAATTTTTTTTTTTTTTTTAAATTCATTTTAGGACACATTAAGTTTAGGTTATGTAAAGTTTTTTAATAATACACAATAAATCTGTGTCTGCTTAACCAAACTGATCATAACCTTACTGATTTTTAGAATGTAAAAAGAGATGATATATATATAAAAACTACAAATAATTTTTGCTTATAATATAAATTTGGCAATTTTTTATTAACAATATTTGGCAATATTGCTCATAGAAATATCAAAATATCTTTTGATTTTTAAAAGATCCCAATTTCTTTAGAATCTGTTGAGCTCAACTATTACCTATTTCTTTCTTCTAAATTAAATTTTATTTAAATGCTAGGTCATTTGAATGAAGGCTTTTTAAAGATCTTTTTTTTTTTCATAAACTAATTACACTAAGGCAGCTACATTTAGCTGAAGCTAGTCTTTTTTGAATTTAAGGTAGATCAGATATGAAGACTTTGTATATCTAGCCTAGCCTAAAGTATGGGGGAAGTAGGTAGGCCATTTTTTTCTGGAACAGAGTGGACCATGTGGTTTCTAACTTTCTATTTTCTTATATTTATATGTATTTTTTTAATCCTTTGCTTGCCACTTAGAAAGCTTTGCAAGAGCAATGACAAAAGCTTTGCAGCTACAAGCATATTATTTTTTCCTTATGGAAATAAACATAATTAACTTTCAAATATTCAGTTAATTCTCACAACACAGGGTTATAGAAATTAAAAAGATAACATTTTAAACACTGTAAATATAGTATTTTTGTTCATAAAATTATACAAAAACAAAAAACAAAAACAAAAACAAACAACCAAAACCCATAAATCCAAATTCCTAAATTCGGAATTTTTTTTTTGCATAAAATCGAGCGCTCACGAACTCCTACTAATAAAAGCGGGACGTGCACTCACTATTAAGACCAAATAATCCAGAACAAGTACTTGAATTTCATTTATTATAAATAGAGTTATTGATTAATATTTCCAATTGAGTCCAATCAAACTTTAGTCAAATGTAATTTTTAAGCTATTTATAATGTAATATTTATTTAACATACATTTGATAATGCATTTGTTTACATCATTGGCTTCGAAAGAAAAACTGCTATCAAGCATTAAATAGACAAATACTAATAAAGATTATTAAACTAATCTT
Organism: Trachelipus rathkii; assembly: GCA_015478945.1. Classification (NCBI taxonomy): domain Eukaryota; kingdom Metazoa; phylum Arthropoda; class Malacostraca; order Isopoda; family Trachelipodidae; genus Trachelipus; species Trachelipus rathkii. The sequence continues at coordinate 42,996 of JABUQX010040173.1, forward strand.
CATTTTTTTCCTTTCGTTATTTCTTTATAAGCGACATGTCACGACATATTTAATATTTGAGAAATCATCTTACATTATTAACACATGCTCATCGAGGGTTTGCGCTAATTATTTTGTTTCAAATGTTATAAAAAAAATATACATAATTATTTAATGAGTTAAATGAAACCAGTATCAGAACATAAATATGGCATATTAGAAAACAAAAAAAGTATTATGAAACTATATGAGTCTTCTTCTTTGATGCTATTCCCTTAGGACAATTACATTTTGCACAATTACACACTCGCGTTACTTAGATTGACTACATACCTTGAAAATAGTTCCATTTTCATGACTAAATCTAGAAGTCTGACAAATCTCTAATTTTTTATAGACAAATATTTGCATCTATTGATAATACTAAGACCAATAAATTTTTTTATAGTAGAACACGGACGGAAGACAAGGATACACAGTAAGAAAATTAAGAAGACATGTAACCTTGGTGTAAGTAAACATTCATTCAGTAATAGGGTTGTTAATTTTGGGAATGGTTTGCCGCAGCAGGTTGTTGAGTGTGACTCACTTGCAACGTTTAAAAAAAGATTTGACAGGTATGTAGATGGTTTGGACATTATACAGTATATTTTGACTAAACCACATTGGCAGGTTTTTAGTTAGCTATTAAGGTAAAACTGCATGTTGTAACTACCGGTATGACAAACTTATTAAAGCTTATAATATGGTTCCCATGTTCCTTAGCTGTAGTTTTTGCTTTTGGTAGTAGTGGCGTATATATTGGTATTTGTTTAAGATTTTGACAAGCCTTGGGGTGCGGTGTAGGTTGTGCATGTTGCATGGGCCTATGCTCGATAAATATATATTTAGTTTGACTTGGCCAGTCTCCATAGACCCATGTGGCTTCTTACTGTCTCTTTATTTCTTATCTTCTAATAACTCTTTCATTGTCTATCTGACCGACATCTATTCTAAATAAGATGTATATATCATATAATGTTTTATCTTTCAGTCACTATTAAAATTTTATATTTTCTAAAATTACACTATCACTTTGCAAATACGGTAAACACCACGTATCTTTTTAATTTCTCAAAATATAGCTGTACAACAAATTAAATTCGTATTAGACTATAATATCCTATTTTTTCATATCTTTTTTCTTGAAATATAGCTGTGCAACTTATTTATTTTGTGCTTGGCCATTATGTAATATAATTTAATTAATTTTAAGTTTAAATTACTTTGATACTCTGTAATAAAACATTGAGTAAAGTGAATAAACGTTTCGATGTATGCTATTTGATACCATCAACAATTAATGATTTAAATGAATAATAATACACTTTCCATGTTGGAATTTCCAAACTTACGGTTTTCAGAAATTATTTCGACACCATTTCTTTCCTTGAATTATGCCCTATTCTCTTACGTAGCTAATTGAAGGATCCTTTAGACTCTGTAACCATGTAAGCTTTAAAACTTTCATAAGCTAAGGCAAAACATGAAGGTATCAACATGTTGAGTTGGCTTCGGCTTCAAAGGATGAAACAAATTTTTTATTTTCTGTAACGTTTTGACATAAATAAGGCTTATGATGTTATATTTATCCTACATGTTGAACAAGAATATATATTGGTTGTAGACGTTTCTCAAAATAAGTAACTACTATTTTAAGCCTTATGTTCAGTAGATTATTTAGCCTTGCTAGTCTTTGGCTTAAATTAAAACGGGACAGGAAATGTAGGACCTATGTTACAGAAAACCAAATTCCAAAAATTTGTCAATTAAAAATGACACATAAATTAATGGTGCTTATTTGCATTAGGTCTGTTAACTCATTTTTTCCTAATTAAGACTAACAGCTTGAGATCTATTTTGGGTATTTCTTTAGTCTAGGTTAGTAACCTGACATTTAGTTGTTATTCACATTATCAACTTGAAATGGATTTGTAATCAAAAAGAAAATGGAGTGCAGGAAAAGTAAATACAGTAATAGTCAGGC
>JABUQX010040173.1:50000-70000 GCA_015478945.1 Trachelipus rathkii
TAAACATAAGTCTAACCTGGATGCTTTGACTATCCTTAATATATATACTGTAAATTTGGGGAAAACCGGTCAAAATTCGGCCTTTTTTTTTTTTTTTTTTCAATGAATCATGAAAAATCAAAATTTGAAGTTCCATCTATATTTAATAGTTTTTTCTCTCATTTAAAGTTTCCTTAATGTTGTAGAATAATGAAAATAAAAATATAAATGTTAGAGTTTAATAATGTCAGTAATAAGTCTAACCTGGATGCTTTGACTATCCTTAATATATATACTGTAAATTTGGGGAAAACCGGTCAAAATTCGGCCTTTTTTTCTTTTCTTTTTCAATGAATCATGAAAAATCAAAATTTGAAGTTCCATCTATATTTAATAGTTTTTTCTCTCATTTAAAGTTTCCTTAATGTTGTAGAATAATGAAAATAAAAATATAAATGTTAGAGTTTAATAATGTTATAGAATTAATTTGGATAGAAAAACACAAGTCTAAGTTATATTTTATTAACATTTTGCAAATGTTGATTTTTTACAAAATTTTGAAATTTTATTTTCATTTTTTTATGCTAAATAAGCATTGAAAAAAAAGAATTATGACAATAAATTTTAATAATTTATAATAATAATAATAATAATAATAATATTTGCACATTTTAAAAAAATAGGCACTTTATATTATGAGTAGGCCTATGTACGCACATTTCACGTGAACTTTTTGACAAAAAAAATTTACAATATTATAATTTAAATTATGACAATCAATTTTAATAATTTTTAATAATAATAATATTTGCACTTTTTAACAAAATAGGCACTTTATATTACGAGTATGTACGCACATTTCACGTGAACTTGACCAAAAAAAATTTACAATATTATAATTTAAATTATGACAATCAATTTTAATAATTTTTAATAATAATAACAATAATATTTACACTTAATAACAAAAAAGGCACTTTATATTACCAGTATTTAAGCACATGAGTAAAGTTGTACCATTGTACCATGTAGGATGGTGAGCGTTGAAGTCGCCTCCCATTATGAGGTTTTTGAGTTGAGAGATTTCAGAGAGGTTTGGTCTGAGGCATTGTGGTGAGGAATCTTGAGGTTTATTAGATTGTGTGTTTTTTTTGTTTATCATTATTGTGAAGGACTGAATTTTTGTGGTGTTGTCATTTAATGCTGTTGTAGTTTATAAGGTGGTGTTTGTGTATGATAATGAGTTGTGTATAAGGGCTAGTAGAGTGTGGTTTTAGTGGGTTTGGGGTGTGAAGATGACATCATAGCCAAAGAATTTCAGTTCTGGATGGCTATCAGGTAGGTAGGTTTCTTGTATCATGGTTATGTGTATGTTGTGTTGTTTTAGAAAGACTTCTATTTCTTTGGTTTTGTTGTGTAGTCTGTTTGTGTTAAATTGTATTATGTTTATATTGTGGGTAATACCCACAATATATATATATTGTGGGTATGTTTGTGTGATGTGTGTTGTGAGGGTTGTTGTGGGTGGAGTGCAGATTTAGCAGATCCAATTGGGTTTTGAAGGGGGTAGCATGCTGAGATGGGAACAGTGTTTGTGGATCCATTGTTTGCATCTATTGCAGTTTATGGAGTTTCTACTTACTATCTTGTTGCATATTGGACATATGTAAATTCTAGGTCCAGGGTTTGCTTCTGTGTCACTAGCTTTTAGAAGTAAGGCTGAGACAGAAGTTGGGGAAAGTATGCTTCATGATGAATAGAAGGAGAAATAAAGCAGTTGAGTAGTATAGAGTCCTGGGAATGATCTCGGATTTGTCGGATCATCATAAAATTTACCAAAATGTCAACAAAGCATACACAAACTGCAAAAAAAGCAGACTGGACACAATTCACCAACCATATTGAAAATAACATATATCCCCTAAATATCAGTAACACATCAACACTCAACAAAGCCATACAAAATTTCACTTCTCTAATTCAAAAAGCAGCTAACAAAACAAAACCATTCCCAGAGGATACATAAAAAAAATACAACCCAACCCTAACGCCTGAAATAGAACAACTAATCGAACAATGCAACTTGCTCAGAAAAATAACACCCACATCACTCCAAATGACAACACAGATTAACACCCAAGCCATAAACAAACACACATTCTTCAAACAACTTCCAAACTTTCTCCTCACCAAGAACATCCAACACACGAATAGCACCAGAATGTGTAAAACAATAAATACACTGAAAAACTCAACCAACCAACAAACACACACTCATAAATCCATCAAAAACTCAAATACACAAAACCACCTATCCAACAAACAGCACACAAACATTCTCGCAACTCACTTCACAAAGCAGAGTCAAAAACCCACACACACCCTCAAAATAGGAAAATCAACAAAGCCCTCAAGAAAATAAAACTCAACCATGACCCAACAATAGAAATAACCACAACTGACCTAGAAAACATAACAAAGACACTCATCTGCAACTGGCCTGGACAACATCTCAAACAAACACCTCAAACACTTAGGGAACACAGCTTCAACTCAATTAGCACAAAAATATAACAACTCCATCAGCCTAAACTTCATTCCCCTATCTGGAAAAAAGCTATCATTATACCCAAACTAAAACCAGGAAAAGACCCCCTCTGACCCTTCATCATATCACCCCATCTCCCTATTATCAACACTATGCAAACTACTAGAAAAAACTTGGTTATTGATGTATACTGTTCAGGATTTTGATTGTTTGTATTTGTGCTGTTCTTCCTGATAGGAAGTTAGAAATTCATTTTTGTAGGTTTGTGGGGATATTTGATTTTATTATTTTGTGGATTAGATTAGGCTTTGTTAATATCAATTGCTATAATTATTGTTTTGTGAGTGGGTTTTAAGTTTAGACCATTGATTGTAGGTTGGATGATATATATATATATATATATATATATATATATATATATATTTAGAATATATATATATATATATATATATATATATATATATATATATATATATATATATATATATATATATATATATATATATATATATATATATATATATATATATATATATATGTAGGTATGTATATATATATATATATATATATATATATATATATATATATTTTTTAGGGAGTGTGTTTGAGAGTTGGTTAGAGAGTGCCCCTACAAATAATAATAATAATAATAAAAAGTAATGAATATTATGCAAAAAAACTATAATCTTAGAAATAATATTGCAACAACCAGAAAGATCTACATTATAACCAATTTTTAACTTTTATCATAAAATTTTGCAACCTTTCTCCCACTTGTCTTTTCAAAGAAAATATATATATATATATATATATATATATATATATATATATATATATATATATATATATATATATATATATATATATATATATATATATATATATATATATATATATATATATATATATATATATATATATATATATATATATATATATATATATTATTTTTATTTTCAGAATAACTGAAATTGTCATTAAATAATTTGCAAATGTTATCATATATTAATATGTACTTTTTATATTCAATCAATGGAGCTTAAAATAATATTTGATTATGTTAAATATTTGTTAAGTGCATTCATATATAAAAGAGCTGAAAGAAACTGATAATAATATTCAATAAATCTGTGTAACAAAATGTTGCCTATAACAATAGATGTTGAAGAAACATCATCACTTGTACCTCCAGTTAGTAAAGGAAATTATAAAGATTTTATATCCTTATCATATTTTAGGCTTATTATTTCAGATTCAGACACAAGAAATTTATTTTTCTTTCTTGTGTTAAATTTTTCTTTTGCAATTGTAGAATTATTATATGGTGTTTGGACCAATAGTTTAGGATTAATATCAGATGCATTTCATATGTTTTTTGATTGTACTGGACTATTAGCGGGTTTAATTGCATCAGTTATTACAAAATGGAAACCAACAGAACATTACTCTTATGGTTATAGGAGGGCAGAAATCTTAGGTGGTTTTATAAATGGTCTTCTTTTATTATTTGTATCTTTTTTCGTGTTTGCGGAAGCTGTTGAACGAGCTATTGAACCACCCGAAGTAAAACATGAGAGACTATTTATTGTGTCAGTGTTAGGTTTACTTGTAAACCTTATTGGTATTTTCGTTTTTCAACATGGTGGAGCAACAGCACATGGACATAGCCATGGTGGAAAATCACATAATCATGGTCATTCCCATAATGGTCATCCTCATTCACATGGTCACAGCCATGGACACTCACATGGCCATGGGTCTCAGATTATGCAAGGAGTTTTCTTGCATATATTAGCCGATACCTTGGGTTCAGTGGGAGTTATTCTTTCTTCAATTTTAATGTATTTCTTTGGCTGGATGATTGCTGACCCTATTTGCTCCATGTTTATTGCTATATTAATATTTCTGAGTGTTTTGGGACTGTTAAAAAGTTCTGCTGAAGTGTTAATGCAAAGACAGCCAAAAGAGTTAGACAACCTTCTTCCAGGGACCTATCAGAGGGTAATGATGCTTCCAGGAGTATTTAGTGTTCAGGATCCGCATTTTTGGACATTGTGTTCTGGACATTATATTGGTAATATAAAATTGGAAGTTTCAGCTGCAACAGACCCAAGATATACGTTGGCGCAAACACAGGCCTTATTCAAATCCATTGGAGTAACGCAGTTATATATCCAGTTGGATTATTCCACTATGTAGTCATTTCTATTTTTTAGCAAAATTTATGTGCGAAACTTGTTTCGATTTGTTTTTAAAAATATTTAAAAAATAATGTAAAAAAAAAAAAAATTAGTCTTAATTGTTTCTCTTAAATATATTTTTCTGTATTTTATTTATTTATTTTTTGTTTATTTTTATAGTTTTTGTTATCTTTAAATTTTTATTATTGTGTAAACTGTTAACATATAATTTCTAATCAATCTCATTTTTGTTGGAGATTCATCATTCCATTTATAATTCCATATATATATATATATATATATATATATATATATATATATATATATATATATATATATATATATATTTTCTTCTCTATCTCTTTTTTTATATATATATATATATCTATATATATTTCATATATATATATATATATATATATATATATATATATATATATATATATATATATATATATATATATATATATATATATATATATATATATATATATATATATATATATATATATATATATATATATATATATGCTTAAAACTATTTCTATTTATGTTATAATTTATATTTATATATATATATATATATATATATAATATATAATAATAATAATAACATATATATATATATATATATTTATTAAAACAAATACCATTTTTGTAATGATTGTATTTAATATATTAAGAGTTCTCCCAAGTATTTTACAGCTTAGTTGTATATTGTGGGAACCTTTTCTTTTTTTATTTAAATCTCATTTTTTTTTTTGGAAAGATTTTATACAAACGTCTAAAGTGAAAGAAAGGTGATGGTATATTTTAATTACAGAAAATAAAATTAAATTTATATTCTTTTTTATCCTCAATTCAACCTTTGATTTTAATGTGGCGACATTATTCTGTTACATGTTAAAGAAATTTTTTATTTTCTTTCTTTCAGATGGGGATAGGGTTCGTAACATGCACTGAACTAGAAAGTTAAATGGAAGAGCAAGACGTTAGTTGAAAGGAAAGCCCCCGCCCCCACCCCACCATAACACCTTTCCCTCATACCCTTAAGTGTGAGTCCATCACAGCCAAAAAAATTCACCCTAGGGCTTCCCAACACCGCGACGGACCCCCACTGTAGTATTTCGTCAATTTAAATTTTCATTTCCTGGGTCAGGCCACAAAGATTCCAATTCACAAAACCCCCACCCCAATTCCCTATTATTAGGCACCATTCTTCTCGCTTGATGGATAAAACCAAATTCGCATTCATTTCCTTTAGACACCCTTATTGATTCAATCCACTTTTCTTAGGTCTCGTAGCCTTTCGATTCCTAACACACACACCCCTATTCATCCTCTTTACCAACCGACTATTATCCATCCTTTCCACATGGTCAAACCATCTTAATACACACTCAATTATTCTCTCATTCACACCTTTCTTCACATCACACGGTTCCTTAAAATGCTCATTCCTCAATTTATCAATTCTTCTCCCACCTTAACAAACCCCTAAGGTATTGCCATCATCTTACTTGAAGCCTCTACTCACCCCGTCCAAAATCGTTTAGATTGTCCGAGAAAGTCCCACTCTCTCCTCAACATCGCTCTCAGATGGACCATATACTACCACCGCACATATGTCTTTCTCAAACTTAAATTTAGCCATTGGTGTTCTAGTACTCACAAAATCAAAATCCATCATAATTGTGCCACAAGTCGCTCATCAGAACAGCAACTCTTCTCCCCCTCATTCCTCTCTATTCTAGCCCTTACACATTTCACCCCCACGCCACTCGACTTCACTGCTTCCTTTCATCTTGTTTTCAGTCACAGCAAGCAAATCAAATTTAATCTTTTATAAATACATCCATCGCCTCTTCGCTCTTTATTCCTCTAACATTCCATATACTCAGACGTTTCATACAGTTTCGCCGAAAGATAAAAGGTCAATTGCGGCTGTCAAGACTAGGTCCGTGGCATGCATAAGCATTCCTATCAAAATGAAGATGTGTTAGTCGGTCTCCAAGCCAACTAACATTTTCCTTATAGTCGTCGCCTACAACACACAAAACATTCGCTGGGTGATGGTCGATTGGGTAAGTGGATGTATAGCGTGTTTCTGGGAATCGATCGGGTGTGAGACCGAAGAAAAAGTGCATTGTGTCAGTAAAGAAATATATGAACGAAAGGAATGCGAGTGGCAGAGGCGAGAAGAAAGGTGCACAGTGAGAACTCTTCTCAGTCTTATGAAACCTTAGGACTGTTTTTTTTACTGTTACGAGCTTTCGCTTAAAGGTAGGAGGGCTCTTCTACTTAACTATTTTATTTCCCATGCACGTTATGCACCCTTACACAACATCTAGTGGAAAGAAAAGGGAGGATAAAGGAATATATATATATACCTTATATATATATATATATATATATATATATATATATATATATATATATATATATATATATATATATATATATATATATATATATATATATATATATATATATATATATATATATATATATATATGATATATATATATATTCTTTCTTTTCTTTCTTTCTTCACCTTCCTCTTTTGCCCCAAGATTGGGGGTAGGTGCTGTACAAGCATCGGAAAGAAAAGCAGTAGAAGAAGAGAACTTGACAAACGTCGAAAAGAAAGCCAGCCTTACCGCCCCCTCTGTACCATTAATTGGTGAGCTCGTCACAGACAGAAAATCCACCCCTAGAGCATCATGGGACGCGACGGACCCTCACTATAGTAAATCGTCAGTGTGGGGTTCATCCCTGGCCCAGGTGGGTACAACCATACCCCATACGAAACCCCGCCATTCTCTCTATCATGCACCCTTACTCTCGCCTCTGCCAAACTCACATTTCTCTCCTTCCAGACATTCGTTTCCGACTCAATCCCCTTTCTCTTCGGTCTCCCAGCCGGTCGGTTCCCAACACACTCACCACTATACATCCGCTTAACCAACCACGACTATCATTCATCCTTTCACATGACCAAACCATCTCAACATACTTTCATTTATTCTCTCATTTACCCCTTTCTTCACCACACCACTCTCTAATACGTTCATTCCTCTCTTTATCAATTCTTCTCACACCTAGCACCCCTAAGATTGTCCATCTGAACACAGTGAACTTTAGATCTATACTTCTTCAGACCATAGTCTCACTACCATACAACACAGGTAATAACATACCCTCATATAAGACCCTAGCACATCCAAGACTTAGTCCCTTTGCATTCTGTGATTTAATTGCACCAGCCACCTTCCTGCCATTCACAACTTTCCTATACACTCTGCATCGTCGTTCCTTCTCATCCAACATATACCCTAAATATTTAAACTCAGACATAATTTTCTAGCTGCTCACCCATCTAACATAACTTCACACTGAGAGTGTCCTCACTCTAACCATAACCTTACTCTTATCCACGTTTACTTTCAAGCCCCTCCTTTTACACCCTAGCAAATCTCTCTGTCTCTCAAACTCTCTTCCAGATTCGCCACACAGAACAAATCATCCATATAATAGGTAGGGCACAGCCTCCACTCATCTCCATTCTCCATCATTCTAAAACCATTTCCTGCCATCCCCACCTCGAATTCTTTCATAACCCCATCCATATACAAATTGAATAACCAAGGAGACATAACACAACCCTGTCTCACTCCGCTATTAATCCTAAACCAATCACCATTGACACCATTTATTCTTACACGCTTCACTATCGTCATACATACTTTTGATTTCCATTCAAGCCTACCGCAACACCATATATCACTAACACCTGCCATAACGCTTCCCTATTAACTCTATCATACGTCTGTTGCAAATCCATAAAACCTAAATACAATTTATTCTTCTCCCTCATTTTCTCAATCATTTGTTTCAATGTAAAGATTTGATCCACACATCCTCTACCACTCCTAAACACCTTGTTCTTCACCAATCAGTCCTTCAGTCACTCGACGCACTCTTTCGACCAAAATACCAGCATATACCTTCCCTACAACACTCGATAAACTTAATTCCTATAATTCCTACAGTTCCCTTTTCTCTTATAAGGGTACTATTACCGCTCCTCCAATCCTTGGAACTATACCCTCTATAAACGCTTTATTACACAACTTCAAATCAATCAATCATCATCTCGCCTCGGTTCTTGATCATTCACCAGTAATTTCATCTATACCTGCAGATTTACCATTCTTCAACTTTCTCTACCCATTACCTCCTCCTTACTAATTACCTCATCCCCAAAATACCTATTCCTTCTTGCACCATCAAACCCACACATTCACTATCACCTCTTCATTACTGTTAATATTGTGCAGATTTTCGAAGTGTTCATTCCACACTCCTCTCACACCCATTTCATCAGTTACAAAAGCACCATCCCTATTCATTATTCTAAGCAGATTCCCCTTATTCTCATTCTTAACCTTTCGCGCTTCCTTCCAGAAGAGCTTCCTATTCCCTTGTAAGTCCCCATTCATCCTCCTTCCAAACTGTTCATTTACCTCTTGTTTTCTCCTACGTATACACCTTTTAGTATTTCTTTTTTTCCTCCTTATATAATTCCAAGCATCTTTCTTTTGAGTCTTCATCATTTGCTTTAGTACATTCAACCACGCTTCTTTTTTACCTTTAACCGCTTTCATCACCTTTTCATTCCACCATTCACTGTTAACATTCTTACTTCCTACTTTAGCACATCCACATACTTCCTTTGCACTACTAACAATTGCTTCCTTCATTTGCCCCCAGATTTGTTCAGTATCAACTTGTTCACATTCAACCGTTTTACTAGCGAGCGCTCTTACATACTTATCCTTATTATCTTGTTCACTTAACTTCTCACTCTTAATTTTACCTACTTCCTTTCGTATCACCTTCCTCTCCATCCAAGCCCCCACTAACTTAATTTTACATAGAACAACATAATGATCCGATAATCCCATTCCTAAACCCCTAACTGATTTAACATCCAACATACTTCAACATCTCCTTCTTCACCAACACTAAATCAATCATACTTTTCACTTCAATACCATCTCTACCTACACCAACTCTAGTATACTTATGGATACTCTTGTGTTTAAAGAAAGTATTACTTACACACATACCTCTCTCTTCACATATATATATATATATATATATATATATATATATATATATATATATATATATATATATATATATATATATATATATATATATATATATATATATATATACATATATATATATACACATAATATATATATATATATATATATATATATATATATATATATATATATATATATATATATAGGGGTGCGGGGTGTGAAAATTGATAAAAGAGGAATGAACGTATAAGAGTTGTGAGGTGTGAAGAAAGCTAGACGAGAGAAAGAATATGAGAGTATGTTGAGATGGTTTTGTCATGTGGAAAGAATAAATGATAGTCAGTTGGTTAAGCGGATGTATAGTGGCGAGTGTGTTGGGAACCGACCGGCTGGGAGACCGAAGAAAAAGTGGATTGAGTCCGTAAACGAATGTCTGAAGGAGAGAAATGTGAGTTTGGCAGAGGGGAGAATAAAGGTGCATAATAGGAGCGAATGGCGCGGTTTTGTGAGGGGGGATGGTTGTGGCCCACCTGGGCCAAGGGATGAACCCTTACACTGACGATTTACCATAGTGAGGGTCCGTCGCGGTTCCGTGAAGCTCTAGAGTGGATTTTCTGACTGCGACGAGTTCTTACTAATTAATGGTACAGAGGGGGCGGTAAGGCTGGGCTTTCTTTTCGACTTATGTCATATTCTGCTTTTCTTTTCCGATTCTTGTCACGCACCTTACTCCCAGTCTTGGAAATAAAAGGAAGATGAAGAAAGAAAGAAAAAGAAATATATATATATATATATATATATATATATATATATATATATATATATATATATATATATATATATATATATATATATATATATATATATATATATATATATATATATATATATATATATATATATATATATATATATATATTGTTATTTACACTAACTGAATATTCATTTCGCCATTAAATTTTTCTTGACGTTTGAAATATGTATGTGCCAGGACCTGCCTTACATGGTGTTGATTTTTCGGCCCAGTGTGGCCACTTTTTGTGTATGAGCCACGGTGGGTCCTGTTCACTGATATATATATATATATATATATATATATATATATATATATATATATATATATATATATATATAATTATTTTTTATTTATATATATATATATATATATATATATATATATATATATATATATATATATATATATATATATATATATATATATATATATATATATATATATGAGCATATCATAGTGACAGTAACCAATGTTTGGGGATTTCGTATGTCCCTCCGGCCCCAACACCGTTATGGGCATTTGTTCCATACGAGATCTTTCAATCTTCATTCTGTCAACTCAGTTTTCGAATTATTTATATCTTTCAATCCTCCTCCCACAATTTCTATATATTTTTTCTTTTTTATCCTCGCCCCAGTGACTTTACATAAGTTGAAAGATGTTGTCCTCCCATTTTTTCCTATCAGCCCCTTTGACCTGGTGCCTCTTCCCGCATGGGCCTTCAGTCCACTTCACACTTCTTCCCAGCGGTTGAGGTTACAGGCTAAAAACTGTATTTTTTGTTCGCCTATGACTGGGCCGCCAATTGTAGGGGACCCGGACATTCGAGTTAACCGCCGCGGGAGGCTGTCCTGCACTTTAGTGTATAATCTCGAGCTCCGACGTGAAGATATGTAGGCTCCGTGGGGTAAACGGGGGGAAAATCGACCGAGTTACGGGAGGCTCTTTCGAGGCAACATCCACAGCTTACCCTACGAAGTGGGGTCTGAGAAGTTGTGCGAGTCTCTGGTTTGTGATCTGTTGTGGCGTTCATAATTATCAACTGTCAAGCACCCCACCTAGTGACCTAGGTCCTTCCTACTCCTAAACCAGCAGGTGTTTTTCTTATTCCTTTTACTACACCTGAAAGTCCTCTGCGTAACCTCAGCTATTCATCGCCTGGAACGCTCAAGACACTCCAGGTACCCAAACGGTCGGAGCAATCCCGAAAAGGTGCCCCCCGTCCTAGTCATTCTCATTTATTTATTCCATATGCTGCTCCCCCTCCGAGAACGCCAGCTGATACATCATTCCCAATATATTACTTATTGCGATCCACTACTCACAAAGCTCTTACGGAGCAAAGAACCAGTATTCTTAGCCATGCACTTGAAAAAGCTTTATGAGTTGAAGACCCCCAGAGTCACGTTAATGAAAAATGGGTCCTTTCTCGTTCAAGCTACTACCCAGAATCAAAAAAGGTCATCCCTAACGTCTCTCGGAAACATCCCTCTTATTCCCATTCCTGATGAAATAAGAAACATCGAGACTATTTATTCTTTAGAACAGAAAAACGACGATATTGGTGTCATTAAGAAATCTCCAGCAGAAAAGATTTCCCGTTACAAAGTATATATTTCCCCCTCATCGGGACTCGCCTGATTCCACAAATACTCGTTTACTGTTGACCTTTAGTCCCCTTTGCCCACCTTCAAAGGTGAAAATAGGGTATACAAGCTATTCGTTCGTACGTTTATTCCCCGATCCAGACGTTGCTTTAAATGCCAACGGTTTGGTCATCCCCGAAAATACTGTATGGGACCGCATGACATATGCCCAGTCTGCGGAGAATAATCGTAACCCCAACTTCTTTGCAAAAAGAGTGACACTTTCCGGTGTCAAATGCTTACACTACCTCCATGAAAACATTCCCATTTTCTCTACCGATTTCTGACTCTACTTGCTTGAAAGATGCTAATTTCGCTTCCATTCCTAAACATGAGCATTTTGGTTGCTCTTCCAACGACTAACCAAGTCCACACAATAAGATGGATATAAGCTACAATGACAATAAATTAAAAGCAAATTTCCTATACGTTAGTACAGCAAGGGCGCCATCCTATCACCAACTCTCTTTATCCTTTATAGGCAAGACCTACCACATCCCTTTAAAATATGCATGACCTACCACATCCCTTTCTCTTAAAATCAATACTTATGCAGACGACCTAACAACCACAATTAAAAATTCCTCTATAAATGCAGCAAACGGAGAACTATAAGAATATACAAACCAACCGGAACAATGGCTATCAGCGAACTTAATGACTGCTTCACCTCAAAAATTCTCTATATAGAAAAGAAAAGAAATATCCATCCTGCAGTTTTCCTATCTAACAATAAACTCCCTCTCAAATCTCAATAAACAACCCATCATCCTAGGTTTGACTTTTGACACACAAGCCCCATATCAACAATATTACTTCTACAGCCACACATGGATATAGGTAGAGTGAGAGTTGAAGAATGGTAAATCAGAGGGTATAGATGGAATTATTGGTGAAATGATCAAGAATGAAGTCGTTTGAGATCGACTGGATATGGAAGTTGTCAAACAAAGCGTTTGTGGAGGGTGTAGTTCCGAAGGACTGAGAACTGATAGTAGTACCCTTGTATAAGGGTAAGGGTGATCAGGGGAACTGTAGAAACTGCATGGGATTTAGTTCGAGTGTTGTAGGGAAGATACATGCTGGTATTTTGGTTGAAAGCGTGCGTCGAGTGGATGAGTTGATTGGTGAGGAACAAGATGCATTTAGAGGATGTGTAGATAAAATTTTTACACTGAATCAAATGAGAAAAGAAAAGTTTAACTTTATTCAGGTTTTATGGACTTGAAACATGCAACAGACTTATGTCAGGAGATACCACAGTGGGCTCTGTCGCAGGCGGATGGATTTTGACTGCAACAGGCTCACTCCTAGGGGTATGAGGGGCTTTCTTTTCAACTTAGCTCATTCTTCTTAACTGTTGTTTCCGGAGCATGTTGCCTACCCCACCCCCCAATCTGTGGAGAGGATAAAGAAAGAAAAAGTATTTTACTTGAAAGTAATCATTTTAAGACTGATTTTGAATCATTAATTTTTTTTTAATCATTCCAGGGCTCCCAATGAAATTTTGAATTTGAATTCCCTGACCAAACCCGCAAATTTTCCCTGACCAGCGTGTTCGCTATTTTTGGCTCATAAAATATCTATTAATGATTATTGCAGCCTATTTATTCAGTTCATATTAAATAATTAAATTACCTTAGGGATTGTTCATCATCATGGATAAATTTAAAAAAATTTTTTTTTGTTTTTTAGTAATCGGCCTATACCTTCCCCATAGCCGTCCAACACTCTCCTTTTTTATTTTTTCCAAAAGTAAACAGCTTTATTTATACAAAAAGAAAATAAATTAAAAGCTTGCATTAATATTCTAGGTGAATAGGTTTACTGTGATCACAAAAGTTCTAAATGGGAAGATTTAGGTTAGCTTTTTCTTCTCAAGCATCTTAATTTTTATTTATAGCTCTTCTTCTGTCAAAGCTTCCAGTTTTAACATCTTTCTCTCTTAAGTTTATTGATCTGTATGGATAATTTTCTTTTTTCAACCTTTTTATTTTCTTCTTTTTGATTCTATTTTGACTCTGAGATGTTCTTCATATCTCCTATGGCAGCTCTTACATTTGTCAACATTTTTTGAATGATAGGAACTTTATGAATACTTTCATGAGATCTTATAGCATTGTGCACGGTTCTTTGAGAAATTTTCTGTGCACACACTTTCACTAATATTTGTATTATTAGAACACGTAACGAAAAAGTTTTTCAATGATGGTTGGTCTTGCCGAGTTTTGAATAAATTCAAATGAGTTTTCCCTCTTGAATGGGAAACTACGGCTTGGCGTCCCATGTTAGATAGATCAAAGTTCTTTTTACATACTTTACTGTATGCCTTGGAACTATCAGGTCCTTTACCCAACCACCCGATAAACTGTGGGTTGTTTGACGTCCAACCACTGGTCATAAAAGTTTGTTTTGTTGTTTGAAGTCATTTTATAAATAAATAATAAATACCTTCAACTGTACAAAAATCCAAAATCATTTCGTCAAACCTCAAAAAAAAAAAACACCTCAAAAAGTATAAATCCCTAAAAAGAAAAAGATATAAACAGATTAAGTCATAAGTCATACAGTCTAAAACACATCCATATTCCAATCACCTTCAATCGGAAGGATGAACTTGGAACAACCTCTACGGAAAGAATAGTAGGTAATAGTGAACTAAAAATAGAAAGAAACAGGATAGTAGAAGATTTATGGAATGTCGTTCCTCGCCCATCCTTTTCATTCACTTATCAAATACATCTCTCATTCCACAATTATACACTAAGGGAAAAAAATATAAAAAATATGTAACTTGGTCCATGGATCATTCTTCATATGTTTTGACATTTTAAAATTTCCCTGACTTTCAGCATATCTTAAAACGTTTCCCTGACCTTCCCTGACTGATTTTTTTTCCGACTTTCCAGAAAGTGTGAACCCTGCATTCACAGTTTTCTCTCTAGGTTGATAGTTTAGGAAACAGATTCTCTTATCTTTTAAAGTTTTCTTTTTTTTTGGATTACTTAATTCTTTTAATGATGAATAAAATTTTTTGTTCAGATCCGCGTGAAACTTGCAAAAAAAATAAAATTTCTGCTTGCAGTCCTAAAAATAAAATATTTTCATTAAAACCAGAAATATCTTTAGCCATACCACTTTTTCTACTTCATATGTTAGTTTAAATAATCGAGACCTTTAAGTTCACTGAGGAAACTGGCTTGACATTAAGATTAGAGATAACATTCGTCAAATTAATAATATAAATGGTATAAAAATATTCATAAATATTAGTTTTATATTTATTGTTTTCAACCTCAGAAAAATGCTAACAATAATACTTTGAATTAGTATGGAAATGTTAAAAAAAATCTATATCACAGACTTTATAATAATGATCAATCATGTACAAAATATTTATCCAGAGCTAAACTTAACATTCTAATTAAAAAAATCTATTATTATTCTACCACAATCAGTTAGAGAAATGTTGCATTATTATTCTACCACAATCAGTTAGAGAAATGTTGCAAATTAATATGCGAAATTTGTACCTCGACAGTTTGAGCAGTGTAAAAATGTCAAAATATATTTGTTTGGCCATACCTGTTAGTGAAACTGTTAATAAATCATAATTTAAAATATTTACTGAACTATTTTTTTTTCTTTTTAATTCGTGACAGTCTTAAAGATCTAATGTGAAATATTAATTAAAACAATTGTTAATGTAGCTAATTAGTGTATAAAACAATTATTGATACACAATATTTTTTAAATATAAATTTAGTTACAATAAATTTTTTTGAAATATTAAAATTCACCACAATTATTTACATAAACACTATATACTAAGACCCAAACTTATATTTTTTTTACATAGCTTTAAAACATTTGATAATCAACTAAAAAATAAAAAATAAAGCAGTATACGAAATTCTGCATCTAAATATATGGCACCAAATAAAATGAATGCTAGAGAAAAAAATATGCTAACTTAGCAAGCCGTAAAATTCGTTCTCCTTGTTCTGGAAAACACTTTTTATAGATTTATAAATCTTAATAGTTGTATGTAACTACATGTCGTTTTGCATGTAATTACAAGTCGGTACCATAACAAAATCATATAAGGTTATAGCCACAGCCCAAAGTCCACATCTGGCAGTTATATTAATAAATCGAAAATAAAGCAGTCGTAGTCGATCTAATTTGCAAAATCTTGACAATTACGACTGAATTTGAATGCGTTGTTTAAGATTTTCTGTATTCTCCGAATGAATGGGAATTTTCTCACTATAATACTTTTTAATGGTTTTATCAAAAGCGTCTTTAATTGCGTTCCTGAACACCTGTTGATTAAACAAAAAAGCGGTAATGTGTCCATTGTTCAAAGTTCTTAACGAATTCGGCGAATTAGGCCAAAGATCGGTTAAGGGAATATACAGTCAAAGGAGTAGTGCCTATAATATATATATTATAATTATATAATATATCTATATATATATTATATATATAATATATATATATATATATATATATATATATATATATATATTTATATATAATAATATATATATATATATATGTATATTATATATATATATATATTATATATATATATAATATATATATACTAATATATATTATATATATATATTATATATATATCATATATATATATATATTATATATTATAATATTATATACTAAGTGAAGTGGGGAACAAACGAAAAAAATCTCCGTGATGCGGAGCAAGCTTTGTAAACGAAATAGTCTTTAACGGAGAACGGAAAATATGACAACAATTATAAACATTACTTATATATATATATATAATATATTATATATGATATATATATATATTTATATAATACCTAGTATATATATATATAGTATATATATATATATAATTATATATATATATAATCATTTTTTTTATTAACTTCCTTTTAAAGGGGAGTAGTGCCATGAATATACCGTATATATATATATTATATATATATATATATATATATTATATATAATATTATATATAATATAATATATAATATATATATATATATATATATATATATAATATATATATATATTATATATATAGGTAATGTAGGGAACAAACGAAAAAAATCTCCGTGATGTCGAGGCAGCTTGTTAACGCATAAGTTCCTTTACCGAAAACGGAAAATATGACAACAAAATTATAAACATTACTCTTAATATATATATAATATATATATATATATATATATATATATATATATATATACTATATATATATAATATATTTATAATAATAATATATATATATATATATATATATATATACTATATTATTATATTATATATATATTATATATTTCAAAAAACCATTATACATTATTTTGGTAAACCGAATTTAATATATTATATATATATAATATAATAATAATAAGTATATATATAATATATATTAATATATATATATATATATATATTATATATATATTATTGAATTATTATCATTCTGGAGCACACATATGGTCATAGGCTAATAATTTTTACTAGCATTCAAAGATGTAAAAAAACAGAAAAAATAAAATTAATCGCTAAGCATTACTATGTTAATGTAAAATCATCAGTGATATCTGTGTTGTAATAATAATAAATAGTTTATTTTTTAACAAATGAATTGATATTATCCTACCACTTCATTTCATGTGAGCGTAAATAAGATCCATAGAAGTTTTAAACGGTAGTGTTACAACTGACTTTATTATTTACGAATTAAGAGGTAAATACACAAAATTTTTTATAATGAGTAATTAAAGTTAAAACGTACGTAACGAAATTGTAGAGAGATCTAGTCTCTTTAATAATGCGTCTATGAGTCGTGATGATAATGTGAATCTTATAAACTAGGTTTACAGACCTACTGAGAACAGTCTATATAGTGTTGGTATATTATAAGTGAGTTGGTGAGTCACGGAGAGTGATAATTTCATTATATGCTACTTTTGAAATCCATTATAATACACTGTATAAGAACTTTGAAGAATCTGACTGAACGCAAATCTAGAAATTTATATATACATATCAATACATTTATATAAAAAACATAGAATAACTAACTAACATGTATCTTATTACAACAAATTAAAAGAGTAAATAAAATGAGTGAGAAGACCGTATCTAGGCATAGAGATAATGTTTAGATAAAATGACATGAGATGCAACTCTAAGCCTTCCCATAATAACTTACGTGTATATATATAATATATATATAATTACATATATAATTAATATTATATATATATATATATATAGTATATATTAATATTATATATATTATATCATATATTTTCCTAATAATTTTATTATATATTAGTTCAAATTATATTATTTAATTTATTTATATTTTTTATTAAATATTATTTATATTTTAATTTATATATATATTATAAATATAAATTATATTATATATATATATTACCAATTACTTAAGAGGGTGGATTGTATGACTCTAGTAAAACGTCTTAACCAGTGACCACTTCTTTACGAGAAACAGGAGGAATCAGTTGTGATTCCAAATAATATCTTTATCCGCCAAATGTGAGTAAGACATTTTATTCTATAGAGAGTTAAAAATCTAAACTATCATAGAGCGTAGGAGACGTGTCCTGTCACAGCTTGCACTCCACCCTCGTCTCCCCACTTCTCATCAACTAACGAAATGACAGACTTATAAATATGAATTATACTATATCGGGCCTCATGCATCAACTGTTATCAAATACTATACTTAACCAGTACGTACGATATTCTCATTAGAACTTTCAAAATTATTAATTTATTAATTAAATCAAATTTTTTATCAATTGAAAAAATAAAGATTTTTATTATTTAATTATAATTTAACAGTATATATATATATAGGTGATAAGGACTTATTATATCTCATAAGTACATACATATATCACTATACTTTTATTTGTAAATAACTCATAAAT
Source organism: Trachelipus rathkii (assembly GCA_015478945.1). Lineage (NCBI taxonomy): Eukaryota > Metazoa > Arthropoda > Malacostraca > Isopoda > Trachelipodidae > Trachelipus > Trachelipus rathkii. The sequence goes on from JABUQX010040173.1 coordinate 69,229, forward strand.
AATAAAATAAAATTTATTTCTTAAATATTATTTTTTTATTTTATTTATACTATGTTAACCTTAATCCTAATCTTTCCTTCTAACTATCAATAAAGATGTTAATTATTTTTTTAAATATTCTAAAATATTTTTTAATTAATCTATGAAATATATATATAATTATGAGAGATATAGGTTTCCCAGCACATAACAATAATAAATTTACAATAATGAATGAAATGGAATCTTTCAGAATAGAAACTTGCCCAATATAACCAATGTATGAGATAAGAAAACTTCTCTAATATATGAAAATATTCTTATATTTTTTTATTATTACATAATATTATCCTAACCTTCCACCTATTTACTTACAGTATTATAAATGTCTCACAGTTCTAATGAAGTCGAATAGAGCTAAGATACCGCATGGATTATCACGGAGCTAGGGGGCCTAGTGAAAACTAGATAGCCTGTAGTCCAAGAGCCCAGAGCCAAGATGCCAGAGTAGCCAAGCAGCCATGATGCACATAGCATCAAGTATCACTCAAAGAAGACAGATGCCCTGATCCACGAGAAGCAGTAACAAGGATTATTGAATGTGCTATATATTTACATGAAATACCGCTACAAATTCGGTGCAATAAGCAGATTTTAGTTGTCAAGAAACCAGTTATTCCGATATGACACATGTTTTTGTCAATAAATATAGTTTTTTGAGTACTCTTGTGCTGAGCTCACACTTTGTCGCGTATTTCCTGCAAGCTTTTTTTCTTCGTCTTATTTTTAAGAA
>JABUQX010040173.1:75000-77500 GCA_015478945.1 Trachelipus rathkii
TGCTATCCCACTCGCATAGAAACAACAAAATTTAGTAAATCCTTGTTGGAGACCTAACAAAAGTGCTATAACTTTTAAATCGCCGCATATATTCCAAGAATGCTGTCCGTATCGTCGTATTTTCGATAACAAAATTTTCATGTTGTCGTAGGTCTCTTTCAATTGGGCTCCATAGGCAATAGGAGTCGAAGGTTTCACATTTTCATTATGAAGAAGCACTGCTTTTAAACTGAGTTTAGAAGAATCTATAAACAATCTCCATTCCTTAGGATCATGACAGTCTCCGAATTCTCTAATTAATGAATCAACATCAGTAAATACACTAAATTGCCGTCTACCGAGAAAAAGCCTCGGAATTCTTCTTCGAGTCGCCGATAAGAGGAAACTGTAGTTCCCTTCTCAAGGAGATTCCAACCCTTTAATCCTACATGCCAATAGTTTCTGAATGTTTCTTTTGACAATAATAGATCGCGAACTAGATGCCATTGAGTTCACGCCTGATTAATTTCTAATGAGGTTCTTGTTGACATTCCAACATAAGCAAGGTCTCAAAGCCCGTCAATTTTCTGGACGTAAAATTTGTTAAATCTTCTTCGTCGGAGTTTTTTGAAGGGAGATCCACATTTTCAGGTGGTGCAGGGATAGAAAGCTCTTTCGCTGTGAGGAACAGGCCTAGTAGCCGAAGGTAAGTTTGAATTTTTAATGGTCTTTCTTGGTATTGATTGTTATTTCAGCAATTTTTGTAATGCAAAAATATACAGTCCATTGCGTGATCCTTTTTTGTTCCCTCCATGCCATTTGGAATTGCAATGACATAATGGTCTGGACTGTTCCTTAACAACCACTAGTAATGTTAACACAAGATGCCCAGCCAAATATGAGGTGCCCAAGAATTATAGCTTGATCACCAAGCTTAATTTCATAGTTTTTGCTTATTTTATTAAGGGGTTTATTCCTCATTTGGGACTTCAACGTTACCTCACCATAAATGTAACAAATTTGTTTGGATCATTTTTTACAATTTCGTGGCATTTTAATTAAGGTATATCTGATCTGAGTGAATTTAAACAATTTGAAACGTATAAATTATATATATATATATATATATATATATATATATATATATATATATTTTATTATATATATACTATATATTATATATATATATTTATATTTATATATATATATTATATTATATTATATATCTTCTATATATATAATATATATATATATTTATATAATATATAATTATTTATATATATTTATATATATATATTATATATATATATACTTATAAATATATATAATATATATATATATATATATATATATATATATATATATATATATATATAAATCAACAATATATTAATATCACACACTTCACATTCAACGTCCAGATACAAAATGAAGGCAAATGACTCATGAAAAACGTCGGATCGAGGTTTATTTTCATCGAGTTCGCTAAACATGTTTTATCATGTTTGGCGATTATTTTAACTTATTTTTTTGGTTCATACTTATTATACGCTATATATTGCTGGCGATCACCTTTTTTTCATAAAATCGCAAGAAAATAGTTAAACAAAACAAGACATTTTACACTGTGAATTACGATGTTAGTTTATGGAATATGTAAAATTACAAAAAAAAAAAAAAAACGCTAAAAAAAAAAAAAAAGCCCGTTGAGCAAATTTGTAAGTTATATTCGTTTTTCAGCGTACCGAAATACATAAGAAACAGTTCATGATATCCATTTAAAAACAAAATTTCTGTCGTCCAGTGTAATTAGATTCTAAGCTGCAGGCCTCGAATTTGAAATATTATTAAAACAAGAGATTTGAACCTTTTTCTCACTTCCCATCAGTTTTTTTTTTATATAAATTTTAAAAATTATTTGTAAATGTTTTATAATTTTTGAAAAAAAATTTAGAATGAAAAAATATTAAATTCTAAAAGTCAGCAAATAAATATATATATATAATATATATATAATATATATATAATATATATATTATATATTATATATATATATATATATATATACTATTATCTTGACGTTATACGTATATATTAGTATATATAATATATATATATATAATATAGTATATATATATTATATATAATATATATATATACTAGTATAGCTTAGTAATGATATATACTATATATATGAGTATATAGTATATATATATAATATTATATATAATATATATATATATATATATATATATATATATATATATATATAATATATATATATATAATGAGAGAGAGAGAGAGAGAGTAGAGAGACGAGAGAGAGAGAGAGAGAGAAGCAGAGAGAGAACGAGGGAGACGAAAATATTCACACTATATACTTGAGTTGAGTTATTGCTATTCAAAAGTTTTCTTTGATTTATAATTGATTTTATGGTTAGCTATTGTATTTCAAGTTCTTTTTTTAAATTATTCTTTTATTATTTTATTTTTATTATTTTATATTATTATTTAATTTTTA
>JABUQX010040173.1:82500-86778 GCA_015478945.1 Trachelipus rathkii
GAAAAGTAGTAAAGCACAGAAAGATACAAGACTTAGCAAGAAAAAATTAAGTATTTGGGAGTTTGGTATTTGATGATCAAGGAAGGACAAGATGACGAGTTGAAAGGGAATATACAGAAGATTCTCAACACAGAATGTGGGAATGTTATATCCGTTGCTAAAGAAGAGAGGGAAACCAACATAAGTTAAAATACTAATATATAGAATAATTTTGAGACCGATATTGTTGTGTGGATTTGAATGCTGGACAATGAATACTAGGTACAAAAAACAGAATAGAAGCTGCTGAAATGAGGGTACTTAGACTCCTTAGAGGTGTATCGTTGAGAGACAGAATGGGGAGCGAGCTGGTGAGGAAAGAACTGGGAGTACCTGCTTTGGGATGCGTGAAGAGAAACCAGTTAAGATGGTTTGGACACGTGAAAAGAATGGAAGAAGGGGAGAGATTAAGAGAAATACTAGATTGTAGACCAGAAGGGAGAAGAGTAGCAGCAAGACCGAGGAAAAGATGGATGAAATGCAGACGGAGGCTATCAACGAAGAGGCCAAAACGATAGAGGAAGTAGAGGAGGACGAGCATTCAAAGCCAAAAATGTTTTCGAGAAGATTTCTGGAGGAGTAGGCACCTGGTACAGGTATACATTAACAATTATGGATGGTACGATATTATTATATTTCATATATATATATATAATATATATATATATATATAGTATATATAGTATATATAATATATATTATTATATATATATATATATATAGTATATATATATATATATTATATATATATATATCATATATAAAATTATATATAGTAATATATATCTACTACTATATATATATATATTATATATTCTGTAGCATGAATATAAGACTAAATTTATTGAAATATTTCTCACTGATAAAATTATAATAACTATTTTTTAGAATGGGCACTGTTCCGGCGCCCCCACCCCCCTGATAAAAAAAAACTCCAGTTGGAACTTGTCTGCTTTCTATATGGTGTGCTGATTGCGAATCTGAAGGTAGAATTGCTTTTGCAAATTTCTTTTCGGATATATGATCAAGTTAAATTGTTAGTAATTGGTATTTAAGTATTGAAAAACACAAAATGTATAATTAAAATTTACTAAGACAATTTCTTTCACTTACTGTATATACATCTATAGACGTCTTTCACCGAAGGTTTCGGCAGCAGCCTGCTAGCAATAAAAATTCTCATTTCACCTTCCTTACATTGTTTTCCATCTGAGAAATGTTTTGGTTGAACATCTCTCTCTATATATATGTATATGCTACCGAAACTGCATCTAGATTAGCTGAAAAGAAATTTAGATGTGAATGTAGAAAATTAATGTTTAAGGACATTTCAAACCAGTGTTCGGTACGAAGAAAGTAATTTCTCCATGATATCCTCATAGTTGTAAATTCATATGCTCCCCTTAAAGGGCTTGTGCACCATTTCAAATACGTCCAATACTCCCTTTTCAGTCGGACTCAGTATATCCTTAATGGAAGGATCATTAAACAACTGTCTAATTTGCGGAAAACCAATATTCCCTCGTTACTTTTCCCATCACTGGCGTGCGAAATCTTTTTTACCTGGCAAGTAATTCTATCTCTTTTACTCGTTTCCTTTATAAAATTTTTCAGGAGGACGAGATTGATATAGGAAGAAGGTAAAAACATTCTTGAGGTTTCCATAAAAACTGGATGTGTCACATTCTTCTGACCACTTCCCTGAGAGATTAGGCCATTACATTCACCATATAGTGGCTGCTCCTTGCTCATCTATCCCATTCACAATATAGAAACAGCAATATTTTGTCTACACCCTTAAAATCCTGCGAGCGTTGTAACAACTTTGAAGTTAGGAGAAACATACCACTTATGATCGTCGTATTTTATGTTCTCTATAAAAAAAAACTTCAAAGTCACATACGTTTCTTCCATTTGAACGCCATTAAAAAAAAGGTATGATGAATATTTACGATAAAGTTAATATATTATAGGACTGTTTTTTTGCTTGTTCTTTTGCTTCATCAGATAATTCAGATATGTTGCCTTCACTACTGTTTCCCACTTCACTGCTGCTATAGAAGATGCAAGAATAACTCCTTTAGAAGTTGATGCTTCACATTCCTCTCTACTCCTTTTCTTAGGCATGTCTTCAGCTTTCCTTTTGTGCATAATCGCTCTTCTTGTGTGCAGACAGGGTCTTAGTCCACAGATGCCTATAGTTTCCACGCCGTTCCTTTTCCTCCTCGTTGGGCAAGGGAATCTCTTTGCTTCTTGAAGAACTATCGAATACTTAGGCGGCGTTATCATGACGATACTGTCCAAGAGAGGTCATCCAAATTATCCACTAATGTCTTCTTCTTTTTCTTTACTCTGAGCTGGAGTTCGTGCGTTTTTTAAATGACGTTGCACGAGTCTTTTCCAAAAGTTCTTTGAAGAAAGGGATTGTTGCAAGGTTGTTATGATGATGTGGGCCTGCTAATCCTGGAATTCGTGCCTTTTCGTACCGCAAAAAGGAATAAGACACTCTGATAGTTTTTTGTTGCAGATTCTGCATGATGTGGTCTCTTTTCTACATGACGGGCCTAAGAAAGCACACCACAGAGAGCGATCACGATTGGATGTTAGCTTACTACCATGAAGTAGTTGCAAATGAAAAATCTAAGAAGAAAGGTATTTATATCTTTACGTACGAGTAAGCAGTAAATCGGCCTTAGCCATTGGTCGTCGTAGTATTACTAATTAATACCAGGCTATAGAATAAAGAATACAGCATAGTATGCCGCGCCTGGCAAGAGAAACAAGATTGAATGTGTAGATAGTGAAACACAAACACTCAACTAACCTAAATAAAATGTTTAGAGGTGATTAGACTATCTGAACACAATAATGTCAATTTAATGCTGAGCCGATATTAGCACGTGTATTAGGTACGGGAAGGGACACAAATGTAAATTGAATGGAAAACTTATGCCGGTTAAGTTAAACGAAACAAACATTTAGGCACAGCGGAATCGGAAGCTACAACTGAATGCCGCAAACCCTCAACTGTCAACTTATGAGTCACTCAAAAGCCATGACACTGGAGACGATCGTTGTGGATGTCTGGACTTACCGTTAAAGCCATTCTTCAGAAGCCTCTGAAATATTGGTATGTGGGAGGTTTTATACCCAAAACGCTGCGAGTCCAATTGGGACTGGCGCAGAGTCCAGAACCACCTTTAAAACTTCAACCAGAAAAAGTAACCGCGTAACCGGCTCGTAACGCCTCTCCCGTCTCGTCTCCCTCTCTCTCTCGGTCATGCTATATATATATATTAGTAATATATAGCCTCATATATATAGTTAGTATATAATAGGTCATTACTAACTATCATCATCATATAATACGCTATATATACTACTATCATAACTATATACTATATACTATATATACTATAATATATATATATACCTAAAGATATATTATATACGTAGATTACCCTCGCGCAACCCTCGACTCGAATTGAGCTTTTGCTGTTGTGACAATCGAATGAACAACATCATGGCTTCGAGTAATTCTGATCTATAGATTAGAATAATATTTAAGAATGGAACATTTATATATTTGTCACCACAAACAGATCCAAGGAGTCTTTTATTTTAGTTTTCCTATTTTTTTATGCTCTAGAGAAATTAATCCAACAATTATGAAAATACTATTGCAGAATATTAATGATTTAATAGAAGTGTTGTGAAGCTAATGGTAGAGGTTGGTGAGGTTTGCTACGATCTTTCTCGTTTTTATATATAGTAATATATATATATAAGTATATATATATAATATATATTATTATATATAATATATAGTATAGTATATATATTATATTATATAATATAGATTATTTTCATATCAATACATCGAAAAATTAATCCCAAACACTAAGAAAACAAATTACAACTTTCAATATTTTAGTACATCCGAAATTGAATGGCAGATGTTTTAAAATCGTGAGATTGCTGAAGGGGACGATTGTCAACTATTACTAAATATTATAATATGAGTATATATATATAATATATATATTTATAGTATATATCTATATAGTATATATATATATATTCTATATATTATATATATATATATATATATATGATATAATAGTATAATACATATAATATTATATATATATAGTATATAGTATATATATATACTATTATTATAATCTATATAAAGATATATATTATTATTATTATATATATATATATATATATATATAT
>JABUQX010040174.1:0-42500 GCA_015478945.1 Trachelipus rathkii
GTCTATACACTCATTCAATTAATAATACTACAATAATGTCCGTATCATTCAGGACTAATAATATTATAAATACGTAGTTAAATAGCTATATAATAAAATAAGATGTAATATATGATATAATATACATAAATAAATAATACTTATTAGGGTGTATACTTATATCTATAGTATAATATCTTAATAGATGTGTAATATAGTATAAAATATATATTTAAAGTAATTCTCTATATATATTATATAGTCATGTTAATATAATAACATATGATTATATATTATATATATACTATATAAATCAGGGCAATACTAGTTAAATTCACCTTTGAGACATATAATATATATATTATATAAATAAATATATATAATATATATATACATACATTATATCTAATAATATACTACAGTCTCAGTATAGTTAAATATAAAAATAATACTAGAAACTAAAATTGGCATATAATATATGTAAATAGGTATAATGATAATAGATAAATAATATATAAAGGATTGTTAAAACACTCTCATATATACCAATTCTAAATTATATCGGTCCTTCAAGGGAAACACTATTATTACTAGGGACTATACATAATTTCTCAAGTATCGTAACATTTCCTAACTCTTGATATCATTCCGCTATAATATTATACATCAGCTATCTCCGTATAATACTGAATAAATAAAATTATATAATAAGGTCTCGGAGCACCCAAAATAAATACTCTCACCATCGTACTCAATATGGGGCTAGGCTATCGACACTCAGTGATAATACGCGCCATATCTCGCTGGAGAGTTCGAGTAATATGAGGGTAGGGATAAATAATATTAAAAATGAGGCGTCTAAGTTTCAATCTGACATAAATTCGCTTGGATATATTTATATACCCGCGTGGAAATATATCAATAATTATACCTAGTATATATAGATAATAATGTACTATCCAGTGAGAAGTGTAGATACTACTTTATATACCTAGTACTATCGGTACACTAAATAGTGTGTGAAATAAATAATGAGAAATATATAATAAATGAATTGATATAATAAAGGTATGGAACAAACCGTATATATATGTAAGTGAGGTGATAGGAAAATAGAGTATATAAATAAAGGATAATAAATTAAGTGGTGAATTCTGACCATATAAGTGTCGAAAAGGTGTTAGGGAGGCAAAAGAAAATACATAAGAGAAGAAGGGGAAATATTAAAGAGTAATGTGATGAGAGACATTATAAGCGCACAGAAAATATCATTTAAAGATATAGATATCTCATTTAAAACATACTGCAGTTAATACAGAATAAGAAAATATATTACTATATTATATGTGATCCTCTCTCAACGTTTGAACGATACCACAGCCGTAAATTATATTGTTATCATATAATACCCATATTGAGTCTAAAGTGGGTCGAGACGTGCCTATAGTAAACATGTGTATATACTAGCTATCGTGCTCTTCCATCTTCCTTCCAATTCTACTCTCCTCTGCTTCTTCGACTCCACTATAACTATCATGAGTTCTAGTGATAACCATGGTAATATATATAATATATAAACCTAATTTATAATTACTTAAAATTAAATTATATTTTAATAATTTTATATTGTAACTTTCTTACTAATATAATTATATATATTATTTATAATATTTAATAATCCTAATAATACTATAACCAACTATCAAGCGCCTATATATTCTCAATGTATCTTTGAGAGAATAGTTCGCATGGCTATAAATCGTTTTTTTCTTAATGTAATACTTTTCTTTACTGGCTAATACAATGAATAAATAGTTTTGGAAAATTTTGGAAATGATTAGTAAGTAACTGTAAATATTCTTTACTACAAGTTGTTCCATTATATCTTACTCCAATTTCATTCATAAAAAGAATCTTTCATATATTTCATATTTGCAAATGTGTAAATGTATCAACGTGGGTTGAACAGCTATCTCAAGAACTTAATTATATAATTATAAATATGATAATAGTAGCGGTGAATGTGGAACATAGTAAAGTTTAGAGTGAGAAGTTAAGCAAACAAGATTATAAATAAAGAAATAATTAGTGATGAGTGCAACTAAAGAATGGATAACACGTTGTGCTGACTCTTACTCAAGCTAGGCATTGTTGACACTCAGTTAAGCATGAAGATAGCCGACATATGATATCGCTATGTGGTGTTAAGAAGTAAATCTCTCTAATATACTGCAGAGTGTAATTGAAAATCTCCCTACTCATGCTATATCAAGGAGTTTACATTTGTGTGCAGATGTGGCTATTTGGTGTAGAATAAGGTGTGATTATGTGAGAGCTAATATATTCACACATACTCAAAACAATAGCACGTGAAAACGCCTATTGGTCACTATGACCAGGGCATCAAAGCGACTACTCGCCCACAACCATAGGCAAAAAAAATAGAAGTAGCTTCTCTATAAATGATTAAACGTCATGCGCGTCCGCCGATACGCACTAGACAGCGCCTAGTGCAGTGAGGAAGGGTCCTCCGCTGTCGCATACGGAGTGAGCGCTATGAATAAAGAGTGAGCAGGTGAGTAGGGAATAATATATATATATTAGAAGTATATACTCAATAAAGAAATACTAGTGATAAGTCAGGGTACCTAAAGGGTAGTTATATAATTGCAACATATATAATTCCGAATATATGGGGAAACATCAGCATGTACTGAACAATAAGGAAAATCGAAACCTCACAAACGATATTAGTGTAAAGTATAAAAGACAAAAGAATAAGAAACCAGAGAGTAGTTTACAGTCAGTCTAGGAGAAAGATTCGGCTACAATAACAACTACAACCATTAAGATGAAAAGCTTAGAATAATATAAAATAAAAGTAATATACACGCAAATAATAGACGTAATATACAATATCTAAAGCTAAGTTAAGAGAACCGAAATATGAATACGGTGACACAGATTATCAATATTGAATAAAACACTCGATGATACATATAGACATTTGTTATCAAATACTCACGCAGTTGTCAGAATACTCTCTGGTAGAGCGTAAAACAACTGTGCTGGATAGCCGCTCTCTTTTTAGAAGCGACACAAACGCTCAGGATACGCGGCCTAGAAAAGATTATGACGCTCCAGCGCCAAAAAAAATCAAAAAGGGCGAAAAAGAAATAAATAATATCGACACACGGCATATTCTGTAACAATAATTAATCGAGATAGAGTAGGTGTAGACACAATTTGCATAATATGTTTGAGCCAAAAAACAATACGGCGTTAATAGCGGAAACAGAAGCCAATCAATATCGTTATTTATTACTAAATATATACACACTCAACCATCGACTCTAAGCGCAGAGCAGGCCGCCGCCGCTGCGGCCGATTGCTTTGCAGAGATAAAATAGACAAAAAGAAAATAGCTGAAGTGCACTGCACAGACCTCGCCACTAAAATAATAGTAATTGAGTGCGAGCTGCTCATATACCGGTTCCAAGCAATACGAGCTTTACACAATTAAGCATTATGCTGTTTGTCGAGTCAAAACCCAAAAATGCACTCTCCAGAGCAATGGTAAAGAATGACAATGTTAAGACCTAATCTCCTATTGCTATAGTACTAATATACTTTAATCCGATATCTGAGAAATTACCCTCAAAAAAACTCAATATAGAGATTGAGGTATTAGAAAATATAAAACGGACAGACATAAAATTGAAGGTAAACTTATGGTACCTTTGATGAAGAAGACTTAATTAAAGATGAAGCGTTTAATATTGTTTTGTTTATATTTGGTCTGTTATAATGTAGCCCTCGCTTTTATTTTATATTGTAAAGAATATAGAGTATAAAACAAGAAAAAGATGCCCAACGGTACTCTAAATGTATACAACAAGAAGACGAGAAACTCATCACAACACATACCAACGGTGGATATCAAAATAAAGGCACGCAGCTATTACTAAGCTAAGAGCAGAGAGAAAGCGTCGACTGTATACCTCTAGTAATTTCTACTCTAGATATCGGCCGTAGGGGAAGTACAGAACCCGCGCAGAGGCACTATCGCATTGCGCTACTGATCTCTTCGTCCTACGACTCTCAAGCTCAAAATAAGTAGCCAGTGCGCCTTCCCTTACTGTTACCTACCTGCGGCACGATGGTACCTACGACGAACGGTATCTGTTAAGAGGTAAACTTAACGGTGTCTGTTATTCTTAAACAGACTGTTACCACTCTTGAAAAGCATCTATATATATTGGAAAGTGCAGATAATCAAATAGAAGTACTCGCAATATGCCCATACATTGTGAACGTGCGAAAAAAATTTCCTTAGTGCTTACTGATATCTCCAAGCCTAAGGTAGCGCGAATGTTTACAGTACCTATTAATATATAGCGCTCTGTATAGGCTAAAAATCACAAATTGCTGGTACTGGCATCCTGCTCACCACGCCGATCTCTCAACCCGCAACCGACTCAATCCTGCGCAACGTCAATTCGGAGTTACAACAAAGAACAATTGAAACTAAAAACAACAAAGAAGAACCGTGTATACTAAGAGAACGACATTAACCGGTAGAATGCGTGCAAAAAACAAACGTATAGGCTGACACATTAGACGACGTTCAAAGGAAAAAAACTGCAATAAAATACCTTTCAGCTAATAAGAAATATACCTTAAAGAAAATAAATGAAAAGGAGCTCTAATCAGAAATGAATGATAGAGACAGTGGCCAGAAGCACGTAACGATGGACACCGGCGTCGAGATGATCCCGGGCAAGAGAGAGTATTACCGCAGAGCCAGCCCTGACTAACCTACAGATAGTGCATTTCCTACCGAAAAAACATGCGTACCAACCACACAACGAAGCACCTCTCCCTTACCAGATTCGCTATTCGTCAATACTCAGACCATAGAAAGAAACCTAATAAAAACCAGTCTGAGACTCTCAACTTGCTTAATATTATCTCTAAATGGCGAGGCAGAATAACTATCTTATGAGAGTATATCCCAAAAAAATCTTCAAATAAAAAAATACTATAACATGACGTCTTGATCTAATACACCGTACGAAAGTCCTCGGTGATACATAGTTGATGAAAACACTTAATTCCTGAAGGCTGTATTCCTGCAACAAAAAACACCAAAACAAACAAAGACCGCTCATCACAGAGTTGAAATATATTTATAACTAATTAGCCAGGCTCTATCACAAATCTCGCTCTATACACGAAGACCCGATCCTCTACGCCGATATATCGATCACGCACGCCTAGATAAAGCAACACATATTCCCATATACTATATACAAAAAACAAAGTCAATATATTAGGAGCTGGGTATCTTCCCTCTAGGAGACATCACAATAAATCAAAGTTCCCTACGAGATCCACACACCCAGTGACTTTCTCTGGTCAACTATTAGTGAGCGTCTCGTCCGCACTCCTGATTACTCGGAACATCACTTCACTCGGCCATAGAGGATAGGTATACACTCACATCAGCCCGCACACGCAATCCGGAACAATATAGTGTGCACAATCCTAACATATACACAACAAAAAAAACTCTCTCTCTTTGGCCAGTCCGAGAATTAAAGCTAAAATCATATCAGAAAACAATAAACACAATAATACGCAACGACAATAAACGATAACAGATATATATAAAATGAACTATCTACTATAATCGACGAAGCGGACATTACTCCTTCTATTGAGGAGGCCATGTCACGAACCACAATACAATAAACTACTACGCAATATACAATCCAGTGTATCCACTGTTACCAGACCTGGAACTGCTATACCTAACTCTTACACGCACTACATTGGTTGAGTCTGGAACTCTCTCTTCCTTTTTTACCTATGCCAAACTATAGGGTATTATCCTATATATATATATTATATATATAATAGTTATTATATCATAAAATAAATTATATATAAACTGCCCTAAATATTTATATTTATATAATTAGATAATATATAGATAATATATCATATATATATAATATTAATTTATATATATATATATATATATATAAATATAATAAGTAATATAACATGTTTTTGATAGAGTGGGAGACTGTAGTGAGTATAATATATATATATATAATATATATATAATAATGTATATATATTATATATATATATATATAATATAATATATATATATATATAGTGATATTTGGTTAAAGCCACAACTATCATCGATCCATATCTCAAAAACTACAATAAGCTACAGGGAAAGGAATACATTTTAGAATCCTGGAAAATTTTAGTTCCGAACTGAAAAAAAAAAAAAAGAAAAGAAAAAAAAATCATATCTCAAAACTACAATAGCTACAGCGAAAAGAATACATTTTTTGAATCCTGCTAAAATTGAGTTAGGGAAAATGTAAAAAAAAAATATATATATAAATAAATAGAATATTGGCTATTTTTTTTTTAGGAAGCAGGGGAATTATATATATATATATATATATTATATATTATATATATATATATATATATATATAATATATAATATATATATATATATATATATATAAAAAATTTGTGTTGTATGGGTGTGAAACGTGGGGGTTGAATGCCAGGTCTAGGAAGAAGTTGGAAGTATTTGAGATGAAGGGGTGGAGGAGCGGTTTGTGGGTTAGCAGAAGGGAGAGGATTAGGAATAGGGTGGTGAGGGAGAGATGTGATTGGAGGAAAGGTTTGGTGGGAAGAGCGGAGAAGGGAATGTTAAGATGGTATCGGCATCTAGTGAGAATGGAGGAACAGAGAGTGGTTAGGAGAGTTTGGGAGGCGGAGGGGATAGGAAGGAGAGGAAGGGGTAGACCAAGAAGGAGGTGGATGGATGGAATAAAGGGGATGCTGGAGGAGGGAGGGATGAGGGAGGAAGAGGGGAGTAGGGTGTTGGCGAAGGATAGAGTGGGGTGGAGGATGGTGGGTGGGGGCGAGGTGAGGGGAGGTGTGAGTGTGAGAAGGCTGTACGTACCACTACCCCCCTCAAGCGGGACACAATGGTGTAAAAATAATAAATTAAAGTATATATATAATATATATAATATATATATATTATAATATTATATATATACTATATATATATATAATATATATATATATATTATATATCATAATATATATATAATATAATATATATATATATTTATTTGCAAAGGTATTACACCGGCAATATAGGGGGCTCGAGCCGACGGGGAACACCAGGGGGGACGTTTTCCATACCCCGTAGGGGAGGCGGAGGAACCCGCGACACCCAATACCAAAAAGCGGGGGTTCCGGAGACCCTCCCCGGGAGGGAGGGAATTAGTCCTACCCCGTAGTTTCCCCGGAAGGCCGAGAGACCCCGACTCCTGCCATCGGTCGGTATACCCAAGGTTATCTTAGTAAAAAAAATAAAGCACAAATTTAATAGAAAGTCTAATATTTAGTATACTAAGAAGACAAAGAAACTTGAGATATGAAGATATCTAAAAATTGAAGCTCTCTCCTTTTTCTCATAATTATTAGAGCAACAAATTTATTTTCTTATTTTTATTATTTTTACAGTTTTCCTATCGTAAAGTCTTTTTACCAGGATTCCAAAGATGTATTCCTTTTCGCTGTAGTATTGTATTTTTTATAGTATATTTTTTTTAGTTACTTCCTTTATTATTTTTTTTTTACAAATTATTACCGCAACTAAAACTCGACCAGCATTTCAGGAGCCAATGAGTTTAATACTTTTTTCCTTCAAATATGTACACTATTTAGATATTTTGAGGAATGATGAGGAGAGCTTTAACCAGAATCATCAATAAACTCGAGGAAACTATAATATAGTATGCTATACTATATGATATATATATATGATAGACGTCTATATATATAATATTTAAAAGCATATATTAATGAATAAAGTATAATATAACCAGCCTAATAATGCAAACTGTATATATTATATATATATATATTATATATATATATAAAAGCCAACAATGGAATTAGGTAAGTTAAGACTATTACGCAAGAGACAGAAAGAGAAGCCATCAATTTAATTAGGAATATCGACATGTCGTTTTGGCAAAAAATATGTCTTGACAAACGAGTTGCGCTGAATATGTTTACTAAGTAAATATCTGTGACCTTTTTTGGTAATGATCATTTTATGCGATTTGAATGACTTTACTTGGACTTTAGATTCATTTGTTATTCTAATTGATTGGGGGAAATTATGTCCTAGCGGAATAAAAGCGAACTGAGATTGAGATTTCTAAGGATGAGTGCAGGATAATTGTGTAGGCTATAAAGATATCGCAAACAGGAGTGTTACATTAGACTCAATTTCAAAATGGCAGCAGCTCGATAGATAAAGGCGAACAAATGAGTGGAAAAGGCAGTGATAAGAAGAAGAAGAAGAAGGAAGAAAATTAAATAGAATGGCTTTTAAATGAAAATGTGGGAAGGAAAGATAATGATAAGATTTTTTTGTCCAATTTTAAAGCATTATAGTTGTTGTAGTGGAAGAAGATGAAGAAGAAGAAGAAGAAGAAGAAGAAGAAGAAGAAGAAGAAGAAGAAGAAGAAGAAGAAGAAGAAGAAGAAGTAAGAAAAGAAAGAAGAAGAAGAAGAAGAAGGAAGAAGTCGAAAGAACAAGAAGAAGAAGAAGAAGAAGAAGAAGAAGAAGAAGAAGAAGAAGAAGAAGAAGAAGAAGAAGAAGAAGAAGAAGAAGAAGAAGAAGAAGAAGAAGAAGAAGAAGAAGATGTTCAAAAAAACAATAATTACAACAAAAAAATATATATATAAAGCAGATAGAAGAATTTAATTTGATAATATTCGTTTAAACATATTTTCTATTTTACACTCTCCTAGATATTATTATTTATAATTTAGCAATTTCATTTAAATTTAAGTTATATATATACATATATATAAATAAGTTATATATATATATACTATTATAGTATATATATATATATATATCATATATATATATGTATATAATATAATAAAAATAATAAATATATTATATTTATATTATATTATATAAGTACAATTATGTATTTAAATGTCGATTATTTAAAAACCTATATAAACACCCATTATGATCAGTGTTGATAGCGATCGCTGTTATACGTAACTACTAGCCGCAAAAGACGTTGGAGTTGAAAAGCGTTTTAAGAATTAATTATTCAAGTTCTCAAGCTCACGGAAGAAGAATAGAATTTTCGTACCGACTACGTGCTACTGTTATGACAGATCTATTAATCTCCGCAATTATGCATAATTGTTTATTATGTACAGCGCATAAAATAACTATAATACAATTAAATTACTTAAATTAATTGTAAAATTCAAATAGAAAGATATAAATTGAATAAGGGATTATCGCGAATAGGGTCCTATCCATAACAACACTGTATCAGAATAGAATCGTGTCACAAGTAGTGGAGAGATAAAAGATTACACACGATAACCTAGGGTCTTTTCACAAAAATAAAATAATATTTACTCCACGGGTGATCCCCTAAGAGTAATGAGTGATAATTTTTGTAGAGCTCGCACAAAAGATGTAGAAAGAAACCTAATTAAAATCCCGTTCTGTCTCGCGTGTAAAGGGCTTTGCGCGGTAATGACGCTCTTTCAACTGTGGACTTTCAAGGGGTTCGCGGGGGTTCGACCTGAGTGTAGGTTACACAGACATGGATCATGGCGAAGAGAAATTGAGCAGAAAATAATCGAATCGAATCTGTTGAGACACACTACGTAATTTCTATTAGAAACAGATTTACGAAAATTAATTAGTAAGCAATTGAGAGTTTCTGGAATATTGAATCTACCATATACGTAGTCAATTTATACGTTAATCCTTTCGAAAGAAACGAATAGCACTTACGATACCTTTTCTCTCATATTCTGAATTTCCAAATGTGCGTGTTTTGAGATTGTGCTACGACAAAATAAAAAATTATTTTAAGAATCAAAATTCTACATTGTTCATCTGGAATATTCAAAACAATGTCATAGGAGAGTCTTCCAGGTCTTCTAAGTGCCTGATCAACACTATTGGAAGATTAGCGTATTCCAAATGAAGATGGTGATGTAGTAAGCCGTAAATTGTAATAGTGACTAGATACATGAAAAATAAATGAAACCTGTATTTCAGAAAATTATGGTAGAATTAGAAGGATCGATTTTAGTAGTCTTTAAGCGATATATCGCTCAAGTCATACTCCAATAATATATCCTCGAAAAGAATCGTCAGTATTATTTATTCTGGAGTATTTGTGAATTTGGAATCTTTGCGAAATTGTATGGCTTCATTAACACCCGTCTTTTGAAAAAGTAGGAAATAGAACTTAATTTTGATAAAATGCCTAGTAGATAATAACTATGAAACTGTATTATTGAGCTTTCTAAATTGCCTAGGTATTCACATAAGACACTACACTAAAGAATATCTCCACTATCAACAACTAAAATTTATAAAAACTTTATGGTGACTTTGAAGCGATGTTTTGCGAAACTACCTCCTAATTACATTTACGATAGGAATGAAAACAAGTATTGTTTGAATAATAGGATAGTGGTATATAATTACCAGATCAGATATATGTAAATCATACGATAGATGAAAACCGATACATATACGAAAAAGGGAAACAATATTTACTTACCTCACTAAGGTCATATTATGGTTACAAGAAAATTTTATTTTCTCAACCGAGTGTTCTTATTCATTTATAAACTATTTTAAAATGACAGATGTTCTGAAAACCCCAGAACCCAAAACATTTATCTAGTGGTTATCTATTCCTCTTTATTTAAATATCACGATTTTTAAACAAACTGTGTTTTATAATACTGTTATTAGGACTTATTAATAAACAAAATTGATTTTATATTATAAATGTATAAAAATTGATATATATTTCTACTAATTTTATTCTTATAATGAAATTGTATTTTTTTAATTTTTTTATTATTATATTACTTTAATTATTATCTATATATTTATTACTTATATATACTATTTTATTTAATATTATATTATTATTTTATTTATTTTATATATAAATATACGATATTTTATATATATAGCAATTTTTATAGCGTATAGCCGTATTATCGTTTACTAACACTTAATGCTTATTTATAAACACGCCATAATTATATGCAGTTATACCATTGTTTTTACTTTGCAGCCCTCCTTTGACAATTTACGGGCAAATTTTTATTATTTTTATATTTATATAATTCTAAAATAAAAAAGTGTTAATAAATTTTATTTTATTTTTACGTTGTATTAATAATAATGTTATACTCATACCTGATGCAAATTAATTTTATAAATAAACATGGCAGGCAATAATTAAAGATAAACTAATATTAGATACATAAATAATTAGGTAAATATAAAAAAATTATAATTAAAACATTTTTTATATTATTTTCCTCTAATAGCAGGGGGTTCAAGTTCCTATTTGGTAAATGGAATAAATATTTAATATAATTTTCTTCATAGATTTCAATAAAACTATTAATGACGGCACCCGCGTCAACGTCTGGTCGTATCGTGATCTTATTTATCGTATTACGTTACAATTCACCTACGCTGCCATGAATATGCGCCCAGAATAAGAAATATAAATTTGAAGGTGATAATAATCCATAGGCCAAGTCAGATGTTTTTCCCTATATTTTCTGGTCTCGTATGCTATTTAAATTAATGATATAGTAAATATTAGCGAAGCGTACTCATTAGTAGCGTTCCTGGGTAAAAGCCTCCTCCGAGACGATCGAGAGATCGAACCGCCGATCTTGGAAGATTTGAAAATTTTCTAATTATCTATACCTCACACGGTGAGTACGTAAAAAACAAACCTTAAAATTATTTTTAAGAAATCGAACTTATTTGATTCTTTTATGTCAAAAATTTACGCTCACGAATACATCGTATAACGCGCAGAGACAGCCTGACTAGCTAGCATTATGCGAGAAATAAAGATGAAAAATATTCAGGTATATATAGTAGTATAGGGGAGGTAGAGATAAGATTAAGTTCAGTCGCGGTAAATTAAAGAAATTGGTGAGAATACACCGTACTTCTCCGGTAGATTAACTAGCGTAATTAAAAATAAACAATTCCCTAAGTATACATATCTATATATATCATCCGGATAGTCATAACCTGAGATTATTTAAGTTCCTAATAAATTATGGGTTCTTTTCGCGGACGATATGAAAGATTCTAACTATTGAGTACTATAAACTATTAATATCTGTGTTGCTATATATTATAAAATTTATTCAAGCTCAGATATGAATAATAGCTCATCTTGAGTAGAAATTCACGAATACTTTACTACTTGACGGAATGTCAAATGAGTCTCTCAAAGGGCGAACAGTAGCAACTCAGAGTTTAATATTAAATAACTCACGACGACAGTGACCGGACATGGAGAGTATGATATTACTGCGTCGTCTAGATCGCTCGGCTGTATATCACTAACTCGTTCTATGGGAAAGGCGATAATCTCCTCCATCACTAGTCCGGCTCCTCATTTAAAACACCCACGAGAATTAAGAGCGGGGTTACTCCAGGCAAATGATTTCGCCGTTTGTCGTTCGGAAAGAGCGTGGGAAAATCAATTCAGCGAGACGGTTTTTTCTTTGGAGCTGGCAGCGGGAAAATTAATGTTTAGGGGCAAAAATGTAGGAATAAACAAGACGTGGAAGAGGGGTCTCTATCTATTGGTTATGCAGGCATGATTTGGTTTGTGTGTGGATTGAATCTGAAGAGTACTGTTTGGGAAGAGGATTAAATGAAGACTTAAAAGGAAATAAAAAGCTCTTCTGGAAGAAAGAAGGGTTTTGAACAGAAATGTAGATGCAAGGGGTAAGGTTATTATAGTCGTGACGAAGAAAACAGTTATCGGTTGAAGTGGTACATCTTGGCTCATGAGCGTGAGACGGAGGAGGAAAGGAATCAAGATGTTTGAG
Organism: Trachelipus rathkii; assembly: GCA_015478945.1. NCBI lineage: Eukaryota > Metazoa > Arthropoda > Malacostraca > Isopoda > Trachelipodidae > Trachelipus > Trachelipus rathkii. Next base: position 12,987 of record JABUQX010040174.1, read on the forward strand.
TTTAGATATTTTACGGTAAATTCTCATGTTTGGCATCGTCAAAATCGTAACGCGAGATAAGTGTGTCAAGGAGTATTGATGAGGCATTTTTGATAGTACAGAAAAGTTAGTGAATGGTTCGTCGATATGCGTGGCTCTAAGTGCAATTGAAAATCCTTATAGCCACGAAGTGTAGAAGACTAAGTTTTGAGGAGCGAACTTATTGCGTTGTTCGGTTTACCTACATTCATGAGAGGGCGGGTGATGTTGTTATCTGTGTTAATGTTAATGTAGTGAAACTAGGTCTGGAATAAGAGGGTATAGATCTAAAGCTACAATAGTTGTTCACCCCGGGTATGGACAATTATAGGAGCGAGTCAACCTGTCAATTGAGTAAGAAGAATTGATAAAAATTCAAGAACGCGATGGAAACCGTATGTTATGGAGTTGTTTCTCGTGCTAGATATGGAACTGGGACTAAATAAGAGAATTTCGAGATTTAAATGAAAATAGCATTTTGAATATGGTTTTGTCCATGTCGTGACCTCATATAGTGTAGTTAATTAGTCATGATATAGCTCGGGATAGTTATTCATTGCTGATTTCTCTGCTTACACAAGTGCGATCGAGGTGCTGAAAGTCGAACGGATGGTGCAGAACAACACTACATATAGAGAGAATTGATTGTCACAGAAGAATGCTGGAGGAAAGAATGGTGAGTTTTCGAAGAGACGAGAAGTAAAGGTGCATAAAGGATATAGAAGTGTATCAAGTAAGCGAAGGCGGTAAGAAGTGGGCTGAGCGTAAGACAGAGCGAGTACTGGAAGGGAGCACCCACCTCCGCCCGCGCAGGCCAGGGTCTATAGATAAGCACGTACATTGACGAGGATGCCAAACTATTGTCGACCGGTTCACGTAGCCCGATGTCTCCATGAAAGCTCCTGGTTAGGGTGCGACTTGTCGCACTCGACTGCGGCACCGCGTTACTCATGCTAAAGCGGGACCGCGACGGGCGACTCAGTGAATATGCCGCGAGTTCGGGCGGGGGATATGATTGGGTTTCTTCCGAGTTGCGTCATCATTTCTTCTACATTACTTGTCTGTTTACTGTTACATGTGACGCACCTTACCCCCAGTCAATGGGGAAAGAAGGGGGTTATTATATATAAGTGATCAGTGTTAGCGTCTATATATTATACTTCACTATGTTTCAACACATATTTGACTACATCTCACCAGTAACACAAAACCGAATTATTATTCTTACCCAACGATCTGAATACTACGAGCTTCTAAGTATAGTTACGGAATATACGCTAAATAAAATAATAAAATTATATAACTGATAAATAATTATTCAGATTTCAGACTACGGTACGCTAAGTCTAACTAGGATAATATATATATATAAGTTACGACTTATATATATATTATAAACTAATAAGAATGCACATTATCCGCTTACGCCTATCCTGTGAGGATCTAGATCAGTCTAATATATAAATATGCTTCCCGGAATTATACGGGATTCCTATAACTAATTTATTCAAACCAACCTATATACTATTATATAATAATTATATATATATATATATATATTATAATATATAATAATATATATATATTATATAATATATATATACGTATATATATTATTATATATTATCAATATATATATATATATTATATTATATATATAAATATATAGTATATATAAATAGTATAAATATAAATATGATATATAGTATATACTATATATATATATATAATATATATCTATAATATAATATATAATAATATTACATCTATTTTTCATGGTGAATATAATCTTTTCTTTTAAAATAACTTATCTAACATTATATTAAATAGAAGATCTGTAAAATATATATTATATATATATAATATATATATATTTATAATATTATATATATATATATAATATATATAATAAATATATATATATATATATATATATATATATATATATATATATATATATATATGTAGTCTCTCATTTATAACTCTCCAGAACTTTTCCAAGATTTTGCTTAAATTTTTCTCACATCATGTAATCTTCCTGTTTTTAAATAAGTTCACATATACTTGCCACTGCATTGGCTTAACTGTGCAGCGATTGTTTTGCAGAAAGAAATAGAAGACTCACACAAAGATACTCGATACTCTCTCCAGTATTCAATTCTCAGAACTGTTCAAGAAAACGCAAGTTTCCAAGCAAAGAGCAGGCTAAATTCAGATAAGACGCACTCAACTCGCTTGGCCAAAAAATTCAAAAAGAAAAGAATTTCTTTTAAGGGAGGTAAACACGGAAAAGTCCGTAACTGCTGATTGACTTACGAAGTAGAAAGAGTATCTCAACAGAAGGGACTTTTGTTGAATAAATTCGTTTATTTTTGGATTTATTTTAAATTCTATAGTAAACCTTTAATACTTTGTTAATTATAAGAGAAAACTTTATTTTCTTTTTAAAGAATTAGACAAGGAAAAAGAAGGGTTTTATTTTATTTTAAAATTAGACAAGCAGGAAAAAGAGGGGTTTTAACTTTTACCCTTTTTTAAAAAGATAACGAATGCAAAAACTTTGTTCTGCGCTTTCCTTAAAGAAATAACACTGAAACTGAATGTTTCAACTTTCAAGTCCCTAAAAAGATAATCCATATCCAGTGGCCTATCTCGTTGCTGGCGTAGTTGGTGAAATACAAAATTTTAAACTCTCATCATTTACTTATATAGGGGACTTCAGAAGACATCACCTACATCACTCCAATGTCCTTCCCATATATATATATTATATTATATATATATAATATATATATATTATATATATATATATAATATATATATATATATAATAATATATATATAATAATATATAATATATAATATATATATATATATATATATATATATATATAGGGGTGAAAGTAATTCAAAGCCCTCGCATGATATCCGTAAAAAGTAGCGTGTGTTTTGTGGGTACAGAAACAATAACCATATTGAAATGTGTGGTAGATTTTTTTAATGAAAATATTTATTTAAATCAAAACAGTAAAAATTAAATAAAACGAAATTAAAGTTAAAATTATAAAGTGTGCGATAAACCTTTTTACGGCGTCAGTTTTATCGAATAATAAAGTGAGCTCGGGTGAGTTCAGTAAGTTTTTTAAATGTTTAGAATAGAAGGGGATGACTTGTTCAAATGTAAAGCTAAGTGAAATTATCTAGGAAAAACAAAGAACAACGTTGCTTCAAAACCACCGAAAATAAGAGGATGGGTTAGTGATATAATTTATGTAAATTTTCTATTATTATTTACTATCTTTTGTGTAACTAAAGCAAATTAACTACCGCCCACCTAGTAAAACAGCAAAAGATGAAGTAGTCTGAGTGCGATTCTCTCACGGAAGATTCGTCCCTTTTCGGCTACGCGGTGGACGATAGGGAGGACTTCGTCTCCCTCTGGCCCCCGTCCAAAGTTTGCTCTCCCACCCACTTAAAAAAAAGAAAAGATTTTTTTACTTAAAAAATGTTATTCATTAATATGCTTCGATTCCCGTTGAATATGTTATTACTTTTCTTGTACATATCCGTAGTTTTCGAGATATCATGAGAGGCCTTTTGTAAGTTTGGCATATATATAATTAATATATACAATGAGATAATATAATATATATATAAATAATAATTAAATCATATATAATATATAATAATTAATAATAAATATAGATTATATTAAAGAATAATTAATAAAATTAAATAATAATAATAATTAATAATTATATATATATATCATAAATTTAAATATAAATAAATAAATTATGTAAATACATATATAAAAGATTACGATAGTATGGTAGTGCATGAGGCAAGTCTTCGAGCTTACTAGGCTATATATATATAGGCTTAATTATATATATATATATATTTATGATATGAAACATATATATATATATGATATAATAATTTACGTAGATATATTACGTCATATCGAGTGTTTCCCCGAAATCACTCGAGAAACTAGTAAAAAATTTTAACTACATTATGTACTAATCAGGATATACTATCGTAAGATGATATAAGCTAAAATGTGAGTAAGTGAGTCGATAACGCAAATCCCTGTAAACTTTTCTTGCTGTTGTATAGACTAACGTTGTTTATTTACCCTTGTGTGAACAGCAAATTCAAAACTCATAAAGTTTCTTTTCTCTAAATTAATAAATAAATATTTTCATATGAAGGAACTGTTAATTTTAGACTACCATCATCTAACTACATTTAGTTTTCTACTCTAGTGTCTAAAAATGTTACTTAACATACTCGTATATTTAATAAAAATTTTGCTACAATTATTTTTAAAAATACTCCAATTTTGACTTTATATTCACACATGTAAGTAATCAAGTTAAATATTCTTAAAAAGCCTAATCCTCAAATTGTGGAGCAACGCATGAGCAATGGATTGGTCAAAGGACATGCATATTCCATTACTATGGTTAAATACTGTGAGATTAATAATCCTAGGTGGAGAGAAAGGGTACCCTTAGTTAGAATACGCAATCCCTGGGGTAACGAAGTTGAATGGAATGGAGCCTGGAGTGACAAGAGTCGAGAATGGAATTATGTCACTCCTGAGGAACGAAGAAATTTAGGCCTAACTTTTGATCATGATGGAGAATTTTGGATGTCATTTCCAGTAAGCATTTAAGTTTCACAAAAATTAGGATACATTATATTTAAAGGTTACAAAAATACATTAACAACGAAATGAAATCAAAGCTTATAAACATAAAATACCTTTGAAAAATCGAAATTCCCTTTACGATTTCTTCTCCAATTACTTCAGGATTTTGCAGTTAATTTCGACTCCGTTGAAATGACCAATGTAAACCTCGAATCTCTGACTGAAAAGGATTTGAATAACCACATCAAACACAAGTGGGAGGTTAAAGTATTCGAGGGATCTTGGATAAAAGGCTTAACTGCTGGAGGATGTGCTAACTACCCAAGTAAGATATTTGATATTTTCTAAATAGTTAGTTTCACTTTGTGTATTATTCTTCATCCTAAAATTATAAAGAACTAGGAAGGACATTTTAACAAAGAGAAAAAATGAATAAATTTATCAATTCTCATCAATTTTATTACTGATGAATATTGTTAATTGTTTCCTTTCAAGATAAACTTTACCATTTCATTCACAATCCAAAAAAAAGAAGGAAAAAATGAATATCCAAAATTTAAATTTAGTCCGAAAATGTTCATAACAGAACAAAGCAAATTTTAGTGACAGATATCATAGTATAAATTTTAACCATTTAATATTTATATTGTCCAGTTAGCTTTTGGAACAACCCAAAATATTACATCACATTAAGAGGAGATCGAGACGACCGGGGACAGAGACATTGAAGTTATACCATAATTATCGCCACTCCTTCCTCAAGAAGCCGGGGAAAAACACTTAGTAGTGCACAACAAGCATTTACCATTGGGTTTCTCTTCATCCCTGTCAAGTTATTAGTACTAAAGCATCAAGGTGCTGAGTTTTATAAATAACATGCCAGCCCATTATTATATCTATATTATTATTATTATTCATGTATTATTATTCTATTATTAGGTTATTATTATTATTATTATTATATTATTATTCATATATTTTCATTATTATTATTCATGAGTAATTAGTGATTATTTTTTTTATTATGTATTATATTTATTATTATCTATTATTATCATTATATTATTTTTTATATTATTATATTAATTTATTCATTATCATTATTATTCATTATAGATTCATTTTAGTATAATTATTATTATTATTATTATTATTATTATTATTATTATTATTATTATTATTATTATTATTATTATTATTATTATTATTATTATTATTATTATTATTATTATTATTTATTTTTATTAATTATTATTATTATTATTTTTATTATTATTATTATTATTATTATTATATTATTATTATTATTATTATTATTATTACCACTCTAAAACAGGTGCCGCCAAATATTCTTGTTGGAGGTGTTCTGAATGACAAAGCACTCAGAAGCACTCTTGAAATCAAAGGCCTAACTCACTATGCAAATCACCGTCAGATGTCTCACCGCTTTCACCTCACACCAGGGACTTATTGTATCATCCCTTCTACTTTTAAACCTGACGAAGAAGCAGAATTTATTCTAAGGGTCTTTTGTGAAAAGCCCAACGACTTAAGGTATAAGAAATATTCTTATTATTCTTATTATTATTATTATTATTATTATTATTATATTATTATTACTTAATTAATAGCTATTTAATTATTATTATTATTATTATTATTATTATTATTATTATTATTAATTATTATTATATTTTATTATTATTATTATTATTATATATTATTAATTATTACTATTATTATTCATTATTATATCATATGTATTATTATTATATTACTCTGGTTCTCTCATTATTTATTATTATTATTATTATTATTATTATTATTATTATTATTATTATTATTATTATTATTATTATTATTATTATTATTATTATTATTATTATTATTATTATTATTATTATTATTATTATTATACCATGACATACCCAACTAGGGAGTGTTACAAATGTTCCTACTACTACTAATACTACTACTATACTACATATTCCTACACACTAACATATTTTACTACTAACTATCTACGGTACAAACAATATACTACTGCTACTACTACTTACTATAATAATACATAATAATAAATTAATAATAATAATAATCAGATAATAATAATAATTAATAAATTAATAATAATAATATAATCAATAATAATAATAATAACTACATAATACGTAATATTAATAACATAATAATAATTTCTTTCCTAATAGAAATCAAATGTTTCATGTTGAACCCCTACATAAAAAGTAAAGTAACCTTCTGTTTTGGCCTTTTTTTATATGTTATTAAAAAATGAATACATAATAAAATAATAATAATAATAATAATAATAGTAATAATAATAAAATAACTCAATAATAATAATAAGTAATAAAATAATTCCGATAATAAAATTTTTCTTCTTCTTTTATTAATAATGTTTTCATTCTTGCGAGAGGACGACGTTTGATTTCTCCACGAAATCTATATACCAGCTTATACTTATATACTATATCTATATAACGTATTAACTAATATATAATAAATATATAGATACTATAATAATATAATAATATTCATAATATATATTATTATATCTAATATATTAATATATAATATAATAGATATATAAATATATATATATATATATATAATAGTATATAATATATATATATTACAGTGGGCGGATCTATGGGGGCCATCCCCCCGAAATTGTTTAGGACACTAAAAATTTAAGCATTATATCCAGTTATAACTATTAAAGTTGGTAGAGGTTAAACTATTCTGTTTATAATTCGTCGCTGTCAGGAACAAATTCTCGCAAGTCCCCTTTTGGAGTTTTCACAGGAAGGGAAAGAGCCGGGAGGCAAATAATGAATAACTTTACCACCTATTATATATATATATATATACTTATACTACTATATATACTAATAATTATATATATTAATAATACTAATATATATATATATATGATATATACATATTTATTATATATTATATCATATATATATATATACTATATTAGACAGGATTTTAGATGAGTATTTAATTTTTTTGCTTCTTTGTTGTGTTCAGCTTAAACAATAAAGAAAATATCGATTGAAAAAAGCCTTAAGAAACAGATAATAATAGGGACTTTTTCGAACATAATAAAAGTAAGCACTATGTATAAGAACAGATTCTCTTTGTTAGGTTGAAAGAGTGGAGGATTTTTCTCGACGTCGAATCAAGAATCAGTTTCCTCCTGGAACTTCTGTAACTGCGACAGCAGGCTTTGAAAAATACATCAAAGTTAGAGGGTGATTGTTTTTACTCACAAAGCGTCTAATAAGTTTTAGGCCGCCAATCAAGGAAAACAAGGAATAGGATTGTTCATTCCAAACGATATTGGCACATTTCATACGGCAGGATTATAGCAATAAGGAAAAAAAAGTCGGAATATTAAAATATCTCCGGAAACCAGATTCAAAATATATTTCCTGCTCAAGAAGGCAAAGGTCGGGAAAGATATTTTCAAAGAAGTGGCTTGATGATAATTAGAAGAAAAAGTAAGAACAGCTCACAATAGAAGAAAAAGTAAATTAATTGGGTTTGGATATGAATAATCTAACGAGGACAAGGGTATGACGGTGCAGCAGCAATGAGCGGTGAGTTCAGGGATGTTCAAAGAGTAATAAAGGAAAAAATGTCACAAAACTATTTGTTTTTGCAATGCTTTAATTTATGCCTCACAGACGCTTTCAAAGTTCAAAATATTCGAGTGCAATTGAAATATATCACAATGTTGTACATTTCTTTCTGTTAAGTGCTCAAGAGGGACAAAGTTCTTGATAGAAAAAAATGTAGCAAGAATGGATGTCCATAGAGTATGCAAGTGAAAGAAGATTAATAAACGTGTGAATCTCTGTTGGTGCCCAACGGCTCATTGAATTCAGTTAGATTGTTGTTAAAGAAATTGCTAATGTGCTCGAATAATAGCAGCTTTAGAACAACAATAAACATGTGTGAAGATTGCGATCAGTCCAAAAAAGACGGTACCTTTAATTCTAAAACCAATGTTTTAAGTGCTTCTTTTTCTGGTTTCGCTTTTGTTTTTAAAAACAGGACTATTAATAGTTTACATACAATCTCATTCAACCGATGCAGCAACACGTTATTGATTTGAGTCGTGGAGTGCATATAATGAGTGAATCTAGTTAAAACTAACTAAGCTTGAAGCCATCAGAGAAAATTGTAACATTAGGCATTCAGTAGTTTTTGATAGAAGAATGTGTAACACATCTGAATCTTGAGCTGGGTATTGAAATTGCTGTTACCAAGAATTAACAAATTCCAAAAATACAGGACCCAATTTCTTACTCCCGAGCCCACAGCACTTATTATCGCACTCCATTTTTTATACCATTTTTGTGATGATTTATATCAGCGCATTAGTGAGATTTTTAAATCATAAAGAACTTATATCTTCCTTGCAATTTTATCATACCGAACAGGTGTTATGTACCATATGAGAAAATTGAGAAAGATGTAAAACATCTTTACAAGTAAAGATCGAAAGACCAATGAAGATTTCAGTTAAAAGCACAGAAATGGGATTTATGGAGTTGAAATGGTTATCAACAGAACACAGATAGTCCAAAACACTAGGCAGTAGAAGAACGTATATAGTTTCTTGTTCGCCGAGTCAACAATTTCCAAATATTTTACAATCTTGTTGCAAATACTGGCAATTTTACCCGTATCTACTGCTTCAGTAGAAAGAAGATTTTCGACATTATGACTTCTGAAAACCTACTTGATAAATACTATTGGAGGCAGATGAAAGACTTACTGGACTGCCCTCCTCTACATACAGCAAAATATGACATAAAAAAACTTGAAGATTGAATCTCGGGACTTGCTCTGCATCTCATTGCCCGGCGAATTAAAGTTAACATCAGGTTAAATGATTTTAGCAATTTATATTAAAATATTCCCATTTTTTTCTTAGAAATTTAAAATTTTGTCCTCCACGCTATAAATTATATATATATATATATATCATATATATATATAGTATAATATAATATATATATATATATATATACGATATATAAATAATATATAATAATATATATATATATATATATATATATATAATATATATATATATATATATATATAAATAAATAGAGCCTGAAGTAATAACTTAAAAATTCAACATTTTGAACTTGTGAAATTTTGTTTTGAATTATTCTTGATTTTGAAGGGCCGTTAGCTTTCCATCCGTTGCTGATCCTCTGTTCCGACGCAGAGAGTGGAAGACTAAAAAAATTTTTAAGTTTAAATCAATGAAAAGTGGAAAGTTAAATCACAGGAAATAATATATATACTATATACTATATATATATATATAATATATATATATAATATATATATATAAATAATATAATATATATATATAAATATATATATATATAATATATATATATATATATATATAATATATATATATATATATATATATATATATTTATTAATATATATACTACTAGTTATAATATATCACTATATATATATATATATATATAATATAAGTATATTATAATATATATATATATATAGTATTATATGATTATATATAATATATAATATATATATATATACTATATCAAACTACATATATATATTATAGATATAATATATAATTACTAGGGTAACAACTATAATTATTATATCATAAATATATATATAACGTAATATATATATATATATATATATATATATATATAGCATATATGATATATAATAAACCGTTTTTGATTGACCCCCCGAAAAAAAATCTATGGATACGGCCACGTTTATATACTATATATAATATATATATATATATAATATATTATATTATACTATATATATATATACTAATAATATATATATATATATTATATATATATTTATATATATATATATATATAACTATATATATATACGTATTTATATATATTTATAATATATATAATATATTATAATATATAGTATATATATAATATATATATATCATATATATATATATATATATATATATATACTAATATATCATATATATATATATATATGATCTGGGGATTAAATTGTGAAAGATTCGACTGAGTTGTTCGTACTTAATAAAACTAAAAACATTTTATAAAGAAAAAAAATAACAAATTATTTCTCTGTTTGATTAATGGTTTTCCATTTATAATAGTTAGGGAATATTATAATGAATAAATATTATAAGGCAATCTCATTCATGTTATTTATTTTTAACTGTCAAGCATAGAGGCTAGCCTCATAGCTATCACTACAATTCACGGTATAGTCTACTTCAAATGTCCTTCTCTCTCTCTCTCTCTCTCTCTCTCTCTCTCTCTCTCCTCTCTCTTTCTTCTCTCTTCTCTTCTCTCGTCTCTCTCTCTCTCTCTCTCTCTCTCTCTCTCTCTCTCTCAAAATTCATTTGAGTGTCCTAACTCTGTTCCAAAAGGCTTAATTAATAGAGCTTTAACGTGCAACTTTTTAGTATTATATATACATTATATAACTTATACATAAAAGAAAAAGAAATTCGAAATTGTGCCGAAATGTATGAGGCACATATTTTAATACTTTTGAGAGTTAGTTTGAAGACATTTATTATAGAGTTGTAACAAAGTTTCGTTATAATACCAAAATGAAGTAGTTTTGCACGGTAAATGATGGAAACAAAGGAGGGAAAAAAGAAAGAGGAAAAAAATGAATAAGTTAATAAATAATGAAAGAAAGAAAGAAAGAAAGAAAGAAAAAGGATTAAAAAATAAATAAAGTAAGTAAGAAAGAAAGAAAGAAAGAAGGAAAGAAAGAAAGAAAGAAAGAAAGAAAGAAAGAAAGAAAGAAAGAAAGAAAGAAAGAAAGAAAGAAAGAAAGAAAGGAGGGAAGAAAAGAAAGGGTGGAAAAATAAATAAATAAATAAATAAAGATAGTAAAGAAGAAAGAAAGAAAAAATTAGAATAGAGAAATATTGATAAATAAGGATATTTAGAAATGAAAGAAAATATATAAATGAATAAATAAATAGTTATACAAAGAGAGAAGACTATAGAAAATATGTTTTTTTTTTTTTTTTTTTTTTTTTTTTTTTTTCTTTAATCTCAATATGTTATGGAAACACTTTCTCTATACATTTTATTTAGAAAATACTTCTTTCACATCTTTTTTTTTTATTTTATAGCAATTTTATCCTTTTTTTTCTTTTTTTTTTTTTACAAAGGTAATTTCAAGTCCCGCCAACAACTCATCATCAGGTTCAAGTAAGGAAAAAGATCAGTTTAGGATAATTTTTGACAAAATCGCTGGTCAGGACCAACACATCGATTGGCGAGAGCTTCAAAATCTCCTGAACTCAAGATTTCAAGCTGGTTTGTATATATATATATATTATATATATAAAATGTTGTAAAAAACATTATAATATATATATACCCTATAAATAATATATACCTAATATATATATATATTATATTAATATATAATATATATATATATATACTATATTATATTCATAATATATTCTTATTATATTTATTTCAGAAAAATATATATATATAATATATATATAAATATATATATATATATATATATATATATATATTATATATTATATACATATAGAATAATACTTGAATATATATTTACATTATATACTATATAAATATATATACTATATATATATTATATATATCATATATATATATATATGATATATATATATATATATATATATATATATATATATATATATATATATATATATATATATATATATATATATATATATAAAAGGGTGGAAAAAACATGTTTTAAAAAAAAACAAAAAAAAACAATGTTTTTTTCATAAAAACCAATAAAAACAATGTTTTCTTGACTTATTTGTTGTTGTTGTTTTTTACCTTTAAAATCAATCTTTTATATTTTTTTTATTGTACAATGTTTACATCATCTATATTAATGTTCTTATAAGCTTTTGAGATAAAATATTTATATTTTCCACTCAAAAACAATAATATAAATTTAAACACTTTTTCACGTTTTCTCAAACACTTCTTGGGATTATTTTCAATTACTATAATTTTTAACTAAAACCTATAATATATAGATAATTGCTGATATATTATTGATTCTGTAATGTATGATTAGATTTTTACAAGGGATTATAGATATATAATATAGCATATTAATGTCGATGCATACATTCCATTCTCTATACCTTGAACTAATTCTGATAAATAATGGTTTATCAGAAAGTACGTAATGCTGTCTTCAAATCCAGAAACTTATGCTTTAATACATTTCAATGCTGATTGGAAAAAAAACAGTTCTTCGAGTCTCTAAAAACTTTACTTCTTAGAAATTGCAACAATCTTTCTGGTTCTTCTACCTCACACTCTTTCTAACATTTTGCAATTTTAAAATGTCAACTCCAGCTTTGTTTCTTCCTCTCTCCATTCTTTTAAATCTCTGTCGATAATACCATTGTCTTAACTTCTGCTAAACTTTTCCCCTAATTCTACTCTAGGCAGTTTCAGAGCTATTCCTCCTCTCCGCCTCTTGCAAACTCTTAAAATGTTATTCTGCATTTATGAGCTTAATACGTAAGATGTTGGAGAGTGCTAAAGTCATCCTTCCAGTGACCCTCAAACCTTGTGTTTCTGAGCTTGCATTCTGCCTTGGTAACCTGTTTCCTCACTGCCTCTCAATTTCAGTCTTTCCCCTCCTTCTGGAAGAGTACTTTCATCCAGCATTGCTGAAGAGCGGGGATTCCAGCACAATCCAACTATCGTCTATCGCTTTAACTTTCTGTTCTTCCTAAGTTTTCGAATCTATTCTCTTTCAAAAGAATTTAGAAACATCTTTAAATCTTCTAATCTTATCTCTGATTGCCAGTATGGATTCTGCAAGGACCGCTCGACTGGTGATCTTCTTTCCTTTCTCTCTGACTTTTGGTTCTCAGTTCTTCCGCGTTTCAATGAATTTTTTTCTATGGCTCTAGGCACTTCGATGGCTTTTGATAAACTCTGGCACAATGATTTAATATCTAAACTTCTCATTTTCGGTATTTATTCCTTTCTCTTTGTTAAAACTTTCTTTTTCTCTGCGGACTTTTGTTCCAGTCGTTATATGACTGCTATTGTAGATAGCCACCATTTATCTTTTAAATCTATCCATAGTAATGAATTCTGTTTCTATCCCCCAATTATTTTTTTTTTTTTTATTTTTTTTTTTTTTTTTTATTATTTTTTTTTTTTGCATCAATAATCTATCTGTTACTGTCTCTTCTCTCCACTCCTAGGCTGATAACTCCATCACTCATCATTACTTTTTTTCAATTTGGAAGACGACTCATTCAACAGCAAATAAATGATGCTAGGAGGATAGCCCTGAAGCAACAGACTTCTGATCTTTCTGATACCTATATTTGTGTTAAAGAAATCATGACTGTTTTCAATACTTCAATAACTCAGCTTCTTCATCTATCTACTTGCTATATATAATCTTTCACACAACTATAAAATCTTCTTTGAAGCACAATTCTAACCTTGTTCTGTTCTTAATATTCTTGATATTTTTTTTCTCTCTTGATCTTTATTAGAAAGATCACATTATGCGCATTCTAATAAGTTTCTATAAAATTGGGTATTCCGAGGCGCCTTTGAAGCTTCTTTCACCATCCCAGTTGCCAGCTCTACATAAGGGCGTTGTTCGTCCTTCTATAGAGTATGAATCACATATCTGGAGTTCTGGGGTGATTCCACACATATTGCTCTCCTTGATAAAGTGTAGTATAGGGCTTGTCGACTCTTTAACTCTCCTACTCTAGCTAACTCTCTCCAATCTTTCTAGCCGTCGAAATGTTACATCACTCTCCTTATTCTATTGTTATTAAAATTGACATTGTTTTATTGAATTTTCCAGTCATGTACTTCCTTCTTTGAGGAGAGTTCTTATGACTCGCATTCAGACAGTCTCATTCATTCTCCGTTCAACTCTATGACCCAAACTTAACTTCTATTCCCAATCTTACATTTACTTTACTGGTAAAATCTGGAACATGTTTTCCTCCTATTTATTTATTATCTAAATATATATAATTAGGATGTATTAGCTATATGCTTTCATTTAGATGACTTTTTACTGAATTTTTTATTTGAAAAAGAAGAAAAACCAGTTGAATCAAACAAACAAAAAAACAATGGTAATTCAAAGTTTAAACCAAACGAACGTGAAGGTGTGTGTGTGTGTGTATAGATGTGTGTGTGTTCAGGTGTGTGTGTAAGTGTGTGTGTAGATGTGTGTGTGTTGTATAAATCCACAATTCACAATGTACATAAACTTTCACATCATCTTTCTTCAAAATTCTCAAGATAATAATTTAAGTCATACCCTCTAATACGAGGTTCAATTTATTCAGTTTGCAATTGCCTTTCAAGTCAGTTATCTTTTTTTTTGATTAACTTTTTTTTGTTAAATTAACTTTTTTATTTCTAATTATCATTCATCGTTCTGTAATTTTTGGAACATTCTTATTAATAATTTTGGAACAGATCAATTCACCTGAACGCTTCTACTCTCCTTTCTCTCAATTTCCGATGTTTGATCAATCTATCTCTTTTTATCCTTTTATATCTCAAACAATATCGTTACATTTCCATTTTGAAGCATAAGTAAACTCTACAATTGTTAAAAGTTTTTATCCTAGTTAATATTTTTTCCCCCGAAGAAAAAGCGATGCTCACTGATAAGAATGGATTAAATTTATATCTGGCGATGTAATTTTCTGATAAAATGTTACACCAAGGGTCGTCAAATTATTTGTATTTTTTTTATTTTTAACTGGTCATGTACTCTTCATTGTTTAAAATATATTTTTAAACTGAAAATATAGGGGAAAAAACGTATTTCCTAAACTGAACAGGGTCCATATCTTTCTTTCTTTCGAAAATAATACTTTAATAGATGACTGGTAAAGTATTATCCTTAATCAGAAATGACAAATATTTATTTAACAGTTATACCAATAATTATTAATATCGATTTTTAATTATTGTTTCATCCCTTGTTCAAATTATATTTCGATATTCGATCAAATGATACTTCACGCTTGAAAGGATTGAAACGGACAATAAATCCAATTTACCTTGCTGCAATTCTTTGATCTTTAAATAATTTCCATGATATGATATCGTCATAGTGACTATTATTTGTTATTATTATTATTATTATTATTATTATTATTATTATTATTATTATTATTATTATTATTATTATTATTATTATTATTATTATTATTATTATTATTATTATTATTATTATTATTATTATTATTTTGATTTTGATTTTTGATTTTGATTTGATTATTATATAAACTTTAAAAAACCACAAGATTGCTATCCACTCGAGTTTTTGTTATCCTTATCCTGCTTTTTATCAAAGAAGAAGAGAAGGAAAGAGACAATAACGAAAATGACAACAACAGCAACGACGAAACCAGAAAAAACTGCAACAATAATAACAGTAACAACGATAACATCGACGACAACGTTAACAACAATACCGACGACGTTGATAACAACAAACCAACAACAACAAATAAACACCTGGTTTTCTTTTTTAAATTTCTTTGAAGGGGAGAAAAACTCTTAAACCAACGGAAAGAATCGTGGATTTTTCCTTTAAGGGAAGGAAGACCGTCTCTTGGGAAGACCGTCTCTTGGGAAGACCGCCTCTTGATAAGGCCGTCTCTTAGGAAGACGGTCTCGCGAGTCAATCGTTGTTTACAAGAAAAAAAATCGATTTTTGATTAGCATCAACAATAAAGAGAAATCTAATTACCGTTTTATCTTTTTTTTATTATTATTTAATTTACTTTATTTATAAAGTTTAATTAGGTTCCGTTAAATTTAATGAAAATAATTTTCATATAATTTCAAGGCAACTAATTTACCAACAGATGAAAACAAATAAATAGCGGGTAATAAAAGGAAAAAAAAAATTGATTATAATTATGGCAAAGAAACCTTTAACATGTAATTGAAATAGAAAAATGGTAATTTAATTTAAAAGAAAATTAATACAACGATGAATCTATTCATTTATAATGCACACTTTGTACGAAGGTAATTGGATTAATTGTCTTATTAATCACTCTGCTTTCGGGGAAGTTTTATATATAGAAAAAAAAGAGGATTTGAAAAAAAGAAAATTTGCGTGTTTAGAAATGAATTGGCTTTAATTATTGTAGAGTTTGAAAAAAAGGTAAAAAAGGGGTTTGGGCACCAAATACGGAGAATTATGTTTATATACTTGTCATGGATTGATGCCAAAATAATTTCAATTCTATAAAAAAAAAAAAACGATTTTGAATCCGATGCGAAAAGTAGCAATTACATTCTTAGGGAGAGCAATTAGATTTTTTTTAATGCTATTTATAATGCAAATTATTATTATTATTATTATTATTATTATTATTATTATTATTATTATTATTATTATTATTATTATTATTATTATTATTATTATTATTATTATTATTATTATTATTTAATTAATTGTATTAATATTCTATTAATATATATTAATATTATTATTAATATTATAATATATTATATTATTATTATTATTATTATTATTATTATTATTATTATTATTATTATTATTATTATTATTATTATTATTATTATTTATTAATTCTTTAAACGAATTAATCAATATAATATGATTCAGTTTTAACTCTGTGTAATCTTTTTTGTTGACATCGAGGATATTTCAGTTATTTTCTTATTTAAAATTTATAAACATATAATAAATACAACATTTCTAAAATTAAATGATACAACCCATTCCCAGGACCCCAGGGGATTTCTAGGGCCCCTCGACAATCTTATAACGCTGTGTAATGGGTCCCCAATACCACGTTATTTGCATAATAAAGTAACACAGCGTTCTGGTCCTTTCTGAAATCATGTACGTCATATGAGCCAGTGGTGCGTTAATTTTGACAAGTAATTTATATTATATATATATATATATATATATATAATTATATAGTTTATATAATATATATAATATATAAAATATATATATATATTATACTATATAATATAATATATATATATATATATATATATATTATATACAGTTGTTATTTAATAAGAAAATTATTTTTAAATGAAACAAGAAATTTAGGTAAAAAAAAAGAAATAAAAAAAAATCTTAGAATATTGGAGAATTTTTTTAGATTCCGATTTTCAGAAAAATTAAAAAATTCTCGCCGATTCCCATAAGTCGATACACGATTCACCTTACCCATCAACTATAATATGCAGAGAGAAATGACAATAAAAAATAATAAAAAATAAAAATAAAAATAGAAATACAAATAGAAATATAGAAATATAGAAAAAAAATTCAAAATTCAAAAAAAAAAAAAAAAAAAAAAAAAAAAAAAATTAAAAAAAAAAAATAGAAAAAAAAATAGAATAGAAATAAAAAAAATAATAATAAAATAATAATAATAATAATAATAATAATAATAATAATAATAATAATAATAATAATAATAATAATAATAATAATAATAATAATAATAATAATAATAATGAATATAAACAGTTTTTCAGTTGTCTGTAAATTAAGAGAAATGGAATGGACCTAATAAGAGGTTATTCCATACTTTAAAAATTTCATGTTATTCTTAAACCATAGAGAAAATAAATAAGAAAGACTGAAATAATAAAGAATGATAATTATCATCATTCGACAAAGGGGGAAAATACTTAGATGAATAGAAGGCTGACACGATCCCACAAATTGAAGACTGTGTTGGTATATATATATATAATATATATATATATTATATATATATTAATATATATATATTATATATAATATTATTATATTATATATATATATATATAAATTATATAATATAAATATATATAAATATATAATATATATATATACTATATATATATATATAGTATTATATTATATATATAATATATATTATATATATATATATAATATATATATTATATATTATATATAATATATATATATATATAATATATATATATATATATATATAATATATATATATATATTATATTAATATCTATATATATATATATATATATATATAATATATATATATATATATATAATAATATATATTATATATATAATATATAATATTAATATTCGGCCCTGGCCCACCTCAATTGGAAGGCCACACTGCTTCCAGGAAGCCCGGCCACTGCTCTTGGCGGTTCCACAGGTCGAGAAGGGAAGACACAGAGAAGTCGGCACGGGGGGCGTCGGGGGGCATCGAGAGCGGGAGCACCCAAGAAGGAGGTGCTCTATTGTGTCCTGGGAAATGTGACATCTGGTGCAGGTGGGGGAGGTAACATTGTCTAGTTTGAATCTATATTTATATTGTAAGAAGTTTGGGTGGTGACCTATCTTCTCCGGTGAGGTCAATTTTGGCCCTCTCTGGACAGTGTTTCTCTATTGAAAATTTTTGGGGAGGGGAGTTTAGTAAATTGTTATTGGGGCGGTTTTGTAGGTACGTGTTAGTTAGTTGTGTATGGATATGAGTAAGCCATGACCTATTGGGAGGGGAAGGGGGAATAATGTTGTAGATGTCATATTATAATTTCTGTGAGGAGGGTGGGGGATTTTAGTCTGTGTCTGGAGGGGTTGGAGAATATTTGGTGACATGGGTTGGGTGGATTTAGAGTTTCTGGAGAATGAGTCCCCCACCCATCTCCAGGTGGGTGAAGATAGGAAGGATGTGGTCCTCCGTCATGTAATGTTTGAATGGAACGTATGTTTTTAGTGCAAATCCGTTGATAATTCTGAGGCGTTTGTTTTTTGTGTGATTTGTAAATTTTTTTTTTTTTTGTTAGATTTTGACAGTGCAGGGAACCATGCGGGGAAAGCATAGTTTATGTTTGTTCTGAGGAGCTGTTTATAAGTGGTGGTAAGGGTGTGTTTCCTGTCACTGAAGTTGTGTTGGGAGAGGGTTCGGAGGGTATTTAGTTTCCGTTGGGTTGATGAGTGATTTGTCGATGTGGGGGAGAACGTCTTGTGTGTGTCATAGGTAAGTCCTAATATTTTTGGGGTTTTGTTTAGGGGGAGGGCATTGTTGTTCAGGAAAACTATTGGGTGGAGTGAAGATTGGTGGCGGTCAGTGTTAAGGAGGGTAATCGGAGGATTTGAAGGTGGAGGCGGTCATTCTACTTTATGGGTACGGAGTAACGCAGTTTCTCTAATTGTTGTAAGTATTCTTTGGTGGTGTGAGTGGCTAATGATTTACGTCTGGATGTTGGGAAATGAGGCTGATATCATCTGCGTATGTGAGATCGAGTTTGTGGACATTTGGTGGGTAGGTGGTAGGTCTGCTGTGAACAGTTGAAGAGAATGGAGAGGCATGGCGCCCGTGGACGCCGTTTTCTAATTATGGGTATGAGTAGATGTTTTTGTTTTTGTTTTTTGCAAAAGCGGTAGGTGAGAAAATTAGAAAGCCATTTTTTGTCATTATTTTCTAGGGGGATTGAAGGATTTTTTTGAATGAGAATGAATGTGGGGACAGTGTAAAGGCTTTGTTGATTGTCTGATGCTTGTGAGGATGGATTATGGGATGGATTGGTTGAAGCTCATGATGATGTGTTGGGTGAAGGAGGTAAGGGCTGTACGTTGTTTCGAAAAGTTTTTTGGTTGCTTTTAAAAGCCATACTATATATATATTAATATATAATATATATTATATATAATATATACTATATTATATATATAATATTATATATATATATATATATATATATATATATATATTATATATATATATATATATATATAATATATATATATATATATATATTATATATATTAATGTATATATATATAATATATATATTATATTATATATATATATTATATATATTTATTATATATATATATATATTATATATATATATAATATATATATATAATAATATATATGAGAGTTGCAAAAATTTAAAAAAACAATTCTATGCCTTTCTCGTAAGATGTAACTACTGGTTGGTTCGCTTTCCTGTTTAATCATAACAGCAAAGAGTTACCTACATATCTGCAGAACGGTTCCATCTCACCACTATATCATATATATTATATATTATTATTATATATATATATATAATATATTATATATATATATATATATATATATATATATATATAATATATATATATCATATATATATATATATGGAGTAATCACTTGAAGTTAGTTTTTTGAAATGTTTTGTTTGACCATCAAGTTTAGTCTTTTGACATCGACGACGTCCCTTTAGAGAAAAATAGTCACCCAGTTTTGTTTTTGTAAGAACGAGTTTTGACATATGCAAAATGAAGCAAATAAGAATATATATTATAATATATATATATATATTATATATAATATATATATATATATATATATTTATATATATAATTATATATTATATATATATATATACAGTTTGAGTCTGCCAGAAGTTTAAAAACTTCAGTTCTCTTTCTTTGTCAATTACGTGTCTCTCTTGATAAAAGAAAAGTAAAAGCTTTATCTCACCACATATTTTATTATTATATATATATATATATATATATAATATATATATATATATATATAATGTATAACAAATATATTTTTTATAAAGACATTATACATATATATATAATATATATATTATATATATATATATATATATTATAATCTGTGGTAGTAAAACACCAAAAGCTTATTGACACTCACCAGATTTGAGAAAAAAACTAACATTCTTATTCCTATTAATGGCCGACATCACCAGATGAATGGTGTTTGGAATTGTGCAAGTCGAAGGAAAGTGTTTCAGAATTTACCAGTAATGGTGTACGCATAAGAATGAGCATGGCGGTTAAGTCTCGGGTCGGAATGAATGAGACTGCGTGGAAAGACAAGTCTCACGAAGAGCAGTCCTCAAGAGGTGGAAGGACACGGCTAGTGTGTTCAGATCATCAATGTGTTAATAACGCGTAAAATAACATATACTATTTAAGAGTCACTTCCATTTAAAGCTCATAATTTATTCACACTTTTATTTTGACTTTGTAATGTGGTGTGTGTGTGTGTGCGCGCGCATGTGTGTGTGTGCGTGTATGTGTAGGTCTGTGTGTGTTTGTGTGTTTGGGCATGCGTGTGTAGGTGTGTGTGCATGGTACGTTGATTTAAATAAAAATAACAGAAATAGCATGTGTTATTTATGTTAATAAAAATACATTTAATAAATAGCACATTGCAAGCACTTCAGTTATTAATGGCGCATTATAGAACGAGAGATTATCCACTTATGACCGAAGTTTGTAGAAGAAATTATCTTTAACTGCGAATTTAATTAATGATTCAAAGCAAGCATACAGAACTTTGAGATCGTATTAGTCCGACGAAGCTCTACGTTTATAGCGAGATCGGAGAGAGACTCGTTTATAGCGAGATCGAAGGAGAGACAGCGATAACTGTTTTGTGAAAGACTGTGAAAGAGGAGTTACGACGTATAGACAAGAGCTTTGAGAAAAACTTCTTTTCAATTTTCATTGAAAAAAGAAATGAGATGAAGTGTTGTGAAGTGCAGAAGCAAAAGTGAAAAGTCAAAAGAAAGATCAAAGCAGCTTTTATTCATAATTATTAATTACAGTTAAGTTGAATTTCTAAAACTTCATCCACGATACAAAAAGAAGTTTCATGATTCGATTAAATCACTAATTAAAATTAGTGATTTTACCAAGAATTCGACTCATTTTGAAAAGTGAAAGAAATTCAAGCTTACTTAATTTAATAATTACTTGAAAAAATTATTAGATTACAGGAAATTATTAGGCAAAAAAGACATTATTTAATAGATTAGAGAAAAATATTAGACTATTTAGACCTCACGGCATAGACCTATTCAAGAAGGGAAGCTCTAGGTAACTTCTACCTAGGATTTGGAAGAGGGACCGAACCCTGCTAATAAGTATGGCGACTCAGTCGCGGCGCTACCGCTGAGACACGGTAGACGGGAATATATATATATATATATATATATATAATATAATATTATATATAATATATATATTATTATAATAATCTATATATATATATATATATAATATATATATATGACATAATATAGAGGAAAATATATATATATATATATAATATATATATATATATATATATATATATATATATATATATATATATATATATATATATATATATATATATATATTATATATATATAATATAATAAACATATATAAATCTTTAAATAATATATTTATATATTATATATTTATATACTAATATATATAATATACTATATATAAATATATATAACCTACTATACTCCTCTATATATATTATAATAATTACATATAATATATATCACATACTACTAAACTATAATATATATATATAATATATATATATATATATATATATATAGCTAAATCTATGGTTTGATTGTAAATCCTTTGATGAAGAAGTAAGATTAATAAAGGCTTAATTAATCGCAGCCTCTCCAATCTTAACCGAGATTTAATTATTCGAATTGTTAATAAACTTAATAATAATCAATAAAATGAATCAATCAATCCACATAATATACATCATAATATATAATACATCAATAATAATAATAATAATAATCCCACTACCACGAACGTATAAATAATAAAAATAAATAATAATAATAATGAATAATGAATAATAATAATAACAAAATATAAAAAATAATGATAATAATATATATAATAATAAATCATCAATAATATAATAATAATACTCAGCAGGGATTTCACATAATCATATAATCTCAATCCCATAATATATAATAATAATAATATAATAATAATAATAATAATAATATAAGAACAACGTTAAAACAATGATAAATATATAATAATAATAATATATAATAATATCAATCAATAATAATAAAATAATGATAATAATAATACATAATAAATAATTAATAATATAAAATATAATAATAATAATATAATAATAATATAATAAATGATAATGAATATATAGAGAACAACGTATAAAATATAAAATTTTACTTTCTAAAATATCAACGCATGTTCGGTAAGAGATGTTTACGTATATTCCTAGAAGTGAAAACCTACATGAAACCCACTCTAATCAGAGAATCAAGTCGATTATATAAATCAATACTATCTTCCTTTATATCGTTGACTATTATAATATATAGTATATATTATAATATTATTTTTTATATATATATATATTTATATATATTAATATACTATATTATTATTATTATATACTACTCACACCTATAATATATTATATATATTATTATATATATATCATTTCCGCATAAATTTAAGCCATATAGGAGATATGAAAAATTCCATACAGAACATTGCATAAAAAAAAAACTCAAAATCTATAAACTAGATTTATACTTGCTTTCAAAATGAAGTTCAAAAATTGAAGCTTGCTGAGGCCCATAGATTTAAAAAAAAAAAAAAAAAAAAAAAAAAAAAAAAATTAAACGTTATGATCATTAAACCAAATATCAGTTGAAATGCTTTGTACAAAAAATATTTTATTAATTCTCATTTCTTAATTTATACTCTGAAGATGGTACAATTTAGAGGAAAAAACAGCGTCACTAGAGAAAAAATTATTTTGTATTTTATTAGTAAAGTATTCTTCAGGATCATATAGAAAAAATAACTTCAAAGTAAATTGGAAATGTTTAGAGAATTAGAAGGAAAATGTATATAATTTATTAAAATTAAAACCGATGTTGATCTTCAACTCTTTATCTTCTGTTATTTTTCTTTTTCCTTCATTATTATTATTATTATTATTATTATTATTATTATTATTATTATTATATTATTATTATTATTATTATTATTAATGTGCGTGCAAGTAATTTCGTGAGTCTTATTAAAATTATAATAAAAGGAACTGTAATCAACACACACACACACACATATATATATATATATATATATATATATATATATATATATATATATTTTGAAGAGGTTTCTCTGAATATATTTATATATATATATATATATATATATATATATATATAATTAATACTATATCATATATCACATTACTATATATTCATAGTATATTTTTGAAGTAATATGCGAAAACAAATAATGCAGTAAAATAACACAAAAGCAGTAAAATATAATAATAATATATAATATTAAAATTTGTATAATAAAATATGTAAATATTTGCGAAAGTGAACTTAAAAGCATTACCCTTAAAATTCAGCCATTGCCAAATGAAATGTGTAATAAAGACACATACGAAAACAAATAAATTTTTATTATTTATATACATAAATTTGTATATAATAAAAAAAATTTATTAAGATATATTCGAAATTATTTATTATTATTATTATTATTATTATTATTATTATTATTATTATTATTATTATTATTTTTATATTATTATTATTTTATATTATTATTATTATTAAAATATTTCAAATTTATTTTTCAAGTTTTATATATATATATATATATATTATATGATATATATTAAAAATATCTATTTATTGTATATATATATATATATATATTATAATTATATTATATATATATATATTATATATATATATATATATATATATATATATATATAATAATATATTTCTCTTAAAAAAAAAATTATACCTGATGCTAAAACCATCCAGAACGATACTTTAGAAAAACATTAACAAAAAAAATGAATTAGTTTTGCAATAAGATAAATGGTAAATTAATTACGTTTAACGAATAATTATTTTACGTTTTATTTATAGTGAAAACGACCAATATCAATTATTGCTAACAAGCCATTTCATGAACCTGAACGTAAGGTTTGAAATTAGCTTAGATAATGGGGGGGGGATAGATTGGAGAAATGATGTTATATATATAATATATAATATAATGGTCAGCACCCGAAAAAGTTCGGCATGTAACTAAAAACTATAATAGCTTCTTCCGAAAATAATAAATTTTATTAATCAGGAGAACATTTTTACCGCAGAAATAAAAAAAAATAAAAAATAAACGCTTTTTAAAAAATTAAAATTGGTTTAAAATTGTGAAGAAATTTACAAGTTTTTGGATAAACGAATATCGGCTTTCCTCCGAGTGAGACGGAAAGTTGCCAAATGTTGAATTTTTTCTTTTAAACGGACAAATGACCACGGGTAAACAAACGATGATAGAGTCGGGTTTCCTCGGCCACCCGCGGACAGGGGACTTCGGTCCCCCCTCTGTCCTCAGTGGCTCGAACCCCCTAATTAGGATACTAAAAGAAAAAATAATAGTTTCTCCAATATATTGGTAAGCGACATTTGCAACTTTTTCTCTCGAGACTGCAGCTTTCAACGTCTTTCAAGTCAAACAGAGCCTGCACTTTTTACCTAATATTAATATGGAGTTATTAATAATTAATAAATAAATAATTTTTTTTTAATTTATGCGGTTAAAATGTCTCCTGATTAATAAAATGATATTTATGTTCGTGTATATGTTATCAAGTTTTCTAGTTAATGCCTAACTTTTCGGATGCTGCCTATATATATATTAATATATATATATATAGATTAGAAATATATATAATATATATATATATATATAATAGTATATATATATATATATATATGGCACACAAGCATATGTCTACGGGGGATCCGTTCCCCGTTTCCCCGATCAGAGAGTGGTAAGAAAATAATATATATTTCTTCAAGACCATGAGTATAATGAAAAAGAAGCATCTGGCAGTAAGATTTAATTCTACATGTTAGAAAAAATTAAATTAGAAGACTTTGTAACTTTTTTCATGGTCATTTCACGAAATTTATTTTACTCTCTTCTTATTTTTACAACTCATTTCAAATATTTCATATAAGCTTCATAAAAATTGACCTGTGTAGCTATTATTGATAAGAACTTCTCGTATACATGTTACAAATATGAAATTAGGAGACTTCATAACTTTTTACAGGGTGATTCCTCCCGAATCTCTAAAGTTTTTCACTGTCTAAAGGTAATCTCAAACCTTTCATACAGGTTTTATGGAATTTGGCTTCCTTCGCCGTAATTGACAAGGACTTTGAAAACAGCAATGTCAGTAGTGAAAACGTAGCATCAAAATAGAGAGATATGAATGGTATAATAGAGGAGTCTTAAAAGCCCACACAGCAGAACATTCAAAATGTGCCTTATTTATAGGTGAAATAAGTCTCCAATGACTTTGAAACAAATTAGTAGAAAAGCGACGAACGACAACTTTAGAAAATGACTTAAAAAAATGAGTAGAAAAGTGATGAATGGAAATTAGTAAAAAAGCGACGAACGACAACTTTAGAAAATGACTGAAAAAAATGAGTAGAAAAGTGATGAATGGAAATTTTTGAAAATAATTTGAAAAAGTTGGAGTAGAACAATGATGAATGGCAACTTTAAAATGACTTGAAAAACTTAGTGGAAAGCGACGAATGGTAACTTTAGAAAATGACTTTTAAACAAATGAGTAGAAAAGCGACAAACGACAACTTTATAAAATGACTTTGAAAAAAAAAATGAGTAGAATGCGCTGAATTTCAACTTTAGAAAATAATTTTGAAAAAATGAGTAACAAAACGATGAACGGCAACTTCTAAAAATGACTTTGAAAAAAAAAAAAAAAATGAGAAGAAAAGTAATGAATTGCAACTTCACAAAATGACTGAAAAATATGAGTAGAAAAGTGATGAATTACAACTTTAGAAAATGACTTTGAAAAAATTAAGTACAAAAGCGACGAATGGCAACTTTATAAAATGACTTTGAAAAAAATGAGTTGAAAAGCGATGAATGGCAACTTTAGAAAATGATTTGAAAAAAATGAGTAGAAAAGCGATAAATGGCAACTTTAGAAAATGACTGAAAAAATGAGTAGAAAAGCGACGAATGACAACTTTCGAGGAAATTCAGTACATCAAAGTCATAGTGTATGGATAAAGTTTTTAATAACGTATGAAGATTTAGGTTCTTTACGTGTGCTGTGGAATTTGTCTTTTGTTATTAATTTAAATTGTCAGACTTCATGCTAGCTTTTTCAACATATTTATGTTCAAGATTTTACTTTTTTGAAAACCACCAGAGGAGTTTTTATTTGTTACTTTTTCATCTTATTTCATTATTAATTTTAATTTGCTGAAAATAATACTTTTCAGAACTTGCATGTTCTGAATGCACGCCATTATATATATATATATATATATATATATATATATATATATAATATATATATATATCTATATTATTATATATTATATATAATTATAATATATATATTATATATATAGTATGGCCAGCATCCCGAAGAGGGACAGGCATGTAACTAGAAAACTATAACATCTAACTTCTACAGAAAATAAATAACATTTTTGATTTCAGCAAGTAACTTTTCATCTGACAAAACTTTTTAAAAAAATGTATTTTATTCTAATATTTATTAAGAACACCTTAAATATTAGTATATAATCTAGATCCGCAAGTTGCATGCCCTGTGATTGACCTTGAATCCTGCATTAGTTGACGATAGCAAAAGTTGCCAAATACCATTTTATTTTACGCTTTGGAGAAAATGTTATTTTTTTTCTTTTATTATCCTTTTAGGGGGTTCGAGCCGACGAAGGGACGAGGGGGACGAAGTCCCCCCCCCGTTGTCCCCCGGGAGGCCGAGAAACCCCGACTCTTGTCATCTTTGCGGTTTTTTACCCGTCGGGTATCGTTTAGTTATAAAGAAAAAAATTCAACATTTGGCAACTTTGCGCGTTCCCTCCGACTACTCCAGCTCTTCGCGTTTTTTTTAAAAAATTAAAATTTTCAACATTTCTAACACATTTAATTTTTCATAAGCGTTATTTTTTTTTTTTTTTAATTTCAGTGGTAAAAATGTCTCCTTGATTAATAAAAATGAATATTTATTTTCGTGTAGCTGTTAATAGTTTTTAGTTACATGCCTTGGCTTTTCGGGATGCTCGGACCTATATCTAGGGTATATTATATATATTATATATATATATATATTATATATATTATATATATAGTATCATATAATATAATATATATATATATAGTATTATATATATATATACTATATATATTATATATATAATATATATTATATATATATATATAATATTATTTATATATTATTATATATATATATATATATATATATATATATATATATATATATATATATATATATATGTTTACACAGCAAAACGACATTATCCGGTGAAATAAACTGCCCTATAAAATCGAGGTAACTGTCTGAGATTAAATGATGAAATAGGTTCGAAACGTCGCCTCGTTTTTGTGAGATATTCACAATTTTTTCAATTACAATGGTAATCAAAAGTTATTTGATGAATCCTTTCGATGTTTAAATAAGAGCTATATTGCCGTGCAACAGCAATTTTGGTTTTAAATATTTTATGACATTACACATACATACCACCACATTCTAATTATATATATTAAATATATATATAATTATATATATATATATATATAGTAATTACAGCATATTTTGTTTATATATATTATATATATACATATAATATATATACAATATATATATATATATAATATATATATTAACTTGTTCTGCAAGTTAATATTACTTTACCGAAACCATTAGCAAAAAGGTAAAAGATTTTGCGTTTTCATTAATAATATTCTAGGAAAGTTTCAATTATATTCTT